>OZ030028.1:25045000-25115000 GCA_964023405.1 Apodemus agrarius
GGGGCCTCGGCCTCTGCCTGGCTGCTAATATTACCGACACATGCCACCACACTCAGCTTTTTATGTGGGTTCTTGGAATTGAACTCACATCTGCTTGTATGTGCAGGATGCACTTTGCTGACTGAGCTACTTGTCCATGTCTTCACAAAAGATAAATGACCAATTAATATACAAATAATGGTAATTTTGCTGGGACTTCCTCACCTAAAAAAAAAAAAACCAAGGCATTTGACAAGAGGAGATCAAAGGCAGGATGGAGGGAAATACAGCACATGACATTACACGATATAGGAAAATAGACTGTCACTTGAAAGTAGATTAATGTTAAAGGTGCATGATATCATTCCTAAATTAATCACCAAACATAGACAAAAGCCCAAGATACACATACCTGTTGTGTGACTTTTCTGAGGGAGATATGAGCAAATCTCTCTTCACCTCAAATAGGAAGCCAAAGGAACAACACCATCAGTATCCAACTTGGCAAACCAGTGAGTTTATTGGGGTTACTCACACGGCAGGAATAACCCAACGACAGCTGCATCACCGGAAGTGCATGCAGAATAGGGGGGCCATGTGTGAAAGCTGGAGCCCTGAACCTCCACGCAGAGCTTGCAGGCAGCTGGGCAGGTCAGAAACTGCTCTCTCCCTCCCTCTCTCTCTCTCTCTCTCTCTCTCTCTCTCTCTCTCTCTCTCTCTCAGCAATTTGTATTGTTTATATAACAGTAAGTATTAGGAGAGGAAGGGACCTGAATCTTATAAGCTTCAGGAACATTTTGAGACTTGTGAGTTGTTTACTTCCTGAGTCTTGATGAGGCCTCCAGTATAGTAACATTTCTACTTAGAGGCTATTGCTACAAAACACTAACTAATGAATGAGATAAAATGGTCCGAAAACATTTTAATTAACTGAAAAGAAGGTCGAAAATTAAAAAAAAAGACATCAAAGATTCAAGCCCTAGCATAGCAAGAATTACATAAAACTTAAGTAGTTTTCCTAAGCAATTAGCCAATTATAGTCTAGAGACCAACCAAGGCCTGCAGTGTATTCTCAGGTGGTCATTCAGTGAATAATGGTGCGCACATGTGTTAGTGCTTAAAAAGAAAAGAAAAAAAGCAGAGAAATCAGTGTAGGACCAGATGTAGCCCATAAACTATAAAGCATTTTTCCTTTTACCCTTACAGAAAAAGTCCTAAAGTGCTCCTCAAAATGTCCCATAAAAGGTAGAGATCATCAGATGGATAAGAGAATGAGCCCCAGATACGCTGCCTACAAGAAACCAACAATCTATGTGCTGATACAGATAATTTAAAAGTAAGTGAAAAGGGCTGGTGAGATGGCTCAGCAGGTAGAGGCACTTGGTACCAAGCCTGATGACCTGAGCTTGACCCACATGGTGGAAAGAGAGCACAAAACCCTGCAGTTTGAACTCTGACCTCAACCAATGTGCCAAGGAATATGTGTATGCACACATACGCACACATGCAACATAAAAAACACAATTAGATACTTTTAAAAGTAAAAGAATAGGGTCTATCACATTAACACCAGTCAAAGCAAAGTTAGAGTGGTTAAATTAGTAATTATCTAATTATATTTTAGGATAAAGACCAGTGCCAAGAGATGAGAAAGTTCAGGTCATAATAACGTGGGGGTCAGTTTGCCAAAAGGCTCAAACAGTCCTAAATGTTTATGTTCCTAAGAAGAGAGATTGAAAACAGATGGAGAAAAAAAAATTCTTAATAGAAACAGCTGTGTCAACAACTGTCATCGGAAATCTCAGCAATTGGTAGGATGGAGACAGGCCATCAGTAGGGAATAGAACACTTGAACAGTACTGTCAACTGGTCCGGCAAACCTTTGTGGAGAGCCACACACCTAATAACAGTGGAAGAGTTGATGTGTAAATGGAAATCTCACCATGGAAACATAATCATATTTATGGCCCACAAAATCAGTCTCAGTAAACTCAAGAGGATCTAAATCTTTAAAGAAAAAAAAAAATCTGCTTTGCGGGGTGTGGTAGGTGACACATGCCTTTTATCCCAGCGCTGGGTGTTACAGAATACTTTCTTCCAAGATTAAAACCTTCCATTTTGGTGGGAAGCTCATTAAGACACAGAATGTTTACATGGATGTGAGGCAACAGTGTGTTCTAAGGGGAAGTGAGACCTTCCACGATATAGGAAAGCTTCTTAAGACAACTCAACTGGCTTCAGGAAGTCCCTGAAACAGACCAGATTCTCTAGGCTCCTTCCTCTCTATTCATATAGATGATCTATAAGAACTGTTGAGAGACACTCTCAGGCAAGTTGGGATGCCTGGAAGAGGCTCAGGCTAGCAGAGTTGGCTGAAAAGGACACTCTCCAACCTGTTGGGCTGCTTGCAGTGTGCCCCAGATTTCCAGCTCTTGTGAGCTGTCATGCATGGTGGAGTGGGCTTTGGTGATACTGTTGTCTTTGAATCCTATTCTGTTTCTTTAAGTAGCACCTCACCCGTTTTCCTGTAAGGAGCTCCAACAAGACCCATTGTCTCACCAAGTTGGACTTTGGTGGTATCCTTATTTTGCTCTGTTGTTGGTTTCATATCTAGACTGAGTAGAGATTTATTTGCATCTTCCTAGGCACAGTGTCACACAACACTCAGGAGGCAGAGGCAAGCTTTGTCTATATAGTGAGCTCCAGGCTAGCCAGAGATACACTGTCAATAATAAACTAATCAATCAATCAATCAATCAATTTTATTACGTGTATTTATTGTATGTCATGTGACAGTGAACACACAATGCTGCTGAGGTTGAGGTCAGTGTGGACCTGAAGAAGTTGGTACTGGCAGGTCATGATCAGGCTAAAGTCAAAGAAAAGGTCTTGAAGCAGCCAGAGAAAAATTACAGATCACATGAAAGGTGGTGCTTATTTAAATGACTAGTTATTTATCAGATGAGAGCCAGAGGTAACATAACATGTCTTCATGTTGAAAGAACTATCAGTTCTGGAGCTGAGAACATAGCTCAGGGGTAGGGCAATTGTGTAGCATGCATGAGGCTCTCGGTTCAATTCTCAGCACTGCAAAATAGGAAGGAAGGAAGAAAGAATAAATAAGAATTGTTAATCCATAATTCTATATCTAATAAAAATATCTTTCAAAAATGAGTGTGAAATAAAGAACTTTTGAGGTTAAAAAAAATCATGAATATCATTGGCAACAGTATTTCACTAAAAGAAATGAAAAGAGATTTTTTTCACACACACGATCAAAACTAGTACCAGAGGGGATTTCAAAACTTCAGTAATAAACCATCAAAACTAGTAGGCATAATCAATAAATGTATAAATAGGAGATCCCATTTGATTTTCCTCTTGGGTTTGTTAAAATATGTATGACACCAAGGGGCTGGAGAGATGGGCCAGTGGACAAAAGCATTTGCTGGGTAACTCTGATGACCCTAGTTTCATCTCCAGAAGCTAAGTAGAAAAGCCAAAGGCAGTGCCTGCCTCTGTAACCCCAGCCCCAGCATCCCTCCAGCAGGATGGGAGACAAGTCAGGAGAATGGTTTGCAAGCTTGCCTGTGAAGTGACAAGAGAGACCATGCCTCAAAAATAAGGTGGAAGGAGAGAGCCTAGTTGCAAAGAGATGTCCTCTGACCTTCATACAGGTGTGGAGCACACATGCAGTCCCCCAGCCCCCCCCATCTAATCTAAATAGGTATGAGTGTTGAAAGCAAAAATTTTTAACACCATCTAATAGTTTTCAAACTAAGGTTTATTTTAGAACTACTTTAGATCCCGAGGAAGTTGTTAGTGTGTTAGATAAAACACATGTTAGAAGTATGACATAGAAAAAAACTTGGTCTCAGAAAAAGAAAGAGAGAACGGGAGGGAGGAAGGAAGGAAGGAAGGAAGGAAGGAAGGAAGGAAGGATGAACAAACTTAAGAGGGAAAGGACTTGGACAGCAATGAGTTTCCTACCAGTGACTAGAACTGATAAAATTCTAGACTAATGCGAAAAATTCAGTGTATATAGTGTGCAATAATGTATATATACATATACTTAGTATATAGTATATATGTGTATAAATATGTACTTTTGTACATATATACACACATATATAAAATATCCATAATTACTTTAGTGAACATAATTGCTTTTCCAGCAAGCACATACATGTTTTAATACACACTCGGAGAAGACAGTTTCATCCATACACACACACACACACACACACACACACACACACTAAAATGCAACAAAAAATTTTTAAAAAAAAGAAAAAAAACATGACACAAACAGAAAACAATATGTAAAAAAGCAAGCTAAGCCTGTCAGTTGCAACAAATGTAAATGGTCTAATCACACCAACTTAAAAGGAAAAGACTACTAGATAAGTTGTTCTTTTAAGGGCATGGTGACACACTTTAAGTAATGGAAATAACTCAAGAACTAAAAAAAGGTATTTCATGTGAACATTAATTAAAACAAAGATGACTTAGTTGTGCTATTGTCAGGAAAAACCCCATGTATCAGAGAAAGAAATTGTAATTTGAATAAAGAGGGATATTATGTGATGATAAAAACCCAACACAGACCAGCAAAATGACTCTGTGGGCAATGGTGCTTGGGGCCAAGCCTGATGACCTGAGTTCAATCCCCACAACCTGCACGGTAGAAAAAGAGAACTGGTTCCTGCAAGTCGTCCTCTGACCGCCACTTTCACACTATAGCAAGTACATACGTATACACACACACACACACACACACACACACACACACACACACTGCACATGCACACACTCATACATATAGAAATAAGTCTTTGAAAACTAATTAATTAAAATACAATATGAAATAAAAACAACATGGCACTATTATTATTATTGGATGAGTGGTTATGACATGTGGAAGAAGCATGTATGTCATGGCACATGCAGAGCCGGCAGAGGCCACTTTTGTGGAGTTGATTCTCTCTTTTACATACCGTGTAGGGACTGGACTCAGATCATTCCACTTGCGCACCGAGTGCTATTACCCCTGCATCATCTTGGTGGCCTTACAGCACAGATTTAAATATGAATATAACTAAAAGCGGAACCTCAAATTCATAAAGCCAAAATGGTCAGAACTTAAATAGAAACCAAAAAATTCGGTGTTCTGGCTGGGAATTTCAATGTAGAACAAGTGGTCAGAAAAAGCAGCAAGAATAGGTGAAAGTTCTCAATACCACCATGAACACAGCCCCAGCCATACAACATGCGTTTGATTGTTCTTTTTTTCTCCTTTCTTTCTTTCTTTTCTTTCTTTCTTTCTTTCTTTCTTTCTTTCTTTCTTTCTTTCTTTCTTTCTTTCCTTCCTTCCTTCCTTCCTTCCTTTCTTTCTTTCTTTCTTTCTTTCTTTCTTTCTTTCTTTCTTTCCTTTTGGTTTACAGGATAGGGTTTCTCTGTGTAGCCCTGGCTGTCCTGGAACACACTCTGTCGACTCACAGTGATCCACCTGACTCTGCCTCCCGAGTGCTGGGATTAAAGGTGTGGCCCGCCTCTGCCTGGATTGTGAGAATGATAGTTTATTTAATTTTATGTGCAGTTAACGTTTTGCTGGCATACATGTCTGTGTGAAGGTGTTGGATCCCCTGGAACTGGAGTTACAGACAGTTGGGAGCTGCCTTGGGCACTGGGAATTGAACTCCAGTCCTCTGGAGGGGTAGCTGGTGCTCTTAGCCTCTGAGGCATCTTCTCCGGGCCCATATTCTTTCTCTGTTTTGAGAAGAGGTCCTCTGTAGCTGAGACTGGCCTCAACCTCACTATGTAGCTGAGGATGACCTTGAACTCCTAAAGATCCTCCTGCCTCCATTTCCTAAGTGTTGAGATGACAGGCATGTACCGCCATGTCTGGTTTATGTGGTGCTGGGAATGGAAGCCAGGACTCTATGCATCTAGGTAATATAGTGATCTACCAACAGAGCTATATCACCATCCCACATTTTGAAATTTTGAATAAGAGAATTCTTGGAGAGATGGCTCAGCAGTTAAGAGCACTGGCTGCTTTTCTAGAGGACCCAGGTTCAATTCCCAGCCCTAGCACGGCAATGCACAATCCTCTGTAACTGTAGTTAGAGGGGATTTGATGCCCTCTCCTGGCCCGGGAGGACACTGCATGCCTGTAGTACACTGATCTATATGAAGGCAAAATGCCTGCATACATAAAACAAACACAAACAAACAAAAAATAATAACAAGGGAATTAATTCCACGGTCACAGGTCCAAGTGGAGATACAGGATCTGGTGCCACAGACTGGAAGGAGGTATCTTTCAAATTCCACGATGCATACGACATAAATATTTATTTAGTTGATAAATAAATAAATAAATAAGGAAGGAAGGGAGGAAGGAAGGAAGGAAGGAAGGAAGGAAGGAAGGAAGGAAGGAAAGAAAGCCAGGCAATATAAAAAGGCACTTTTTTGGGGAAAATATATAATAAATTGAATTAAAAGTTTTTCTCGCCGGGCGGTGGTGGCGCACGCCTTTAATCCCAGCACTTGGGAGGCAGAGGCAGGCGGATTTCTGAGTTCGAGGCCAGCCTGGTCTACAAAGTGAGTTCCAGGACAGCCAGAGCTACACAGAGAAACCCTGTCTCGAAAAAAACAAACAAACAACAACAAACAAACAAACAAACAAAAAGTTTTTCTCAGTGGTAAAAATAGAAATGAGAATTTATTCAGCTGAAATGATATATATTTCTTAATGTTCCAAACAATGTTGGGGCTCACGGGTTAAGAGCACTTGCTGTTCTTGTAACAGACGTGAGTTTGGCTCCAACCACCCACAGTCCTCAGAGCAGTCCCATGCCCTCTTCTGGCCTCTACATGCACTGCACTCACGTGTGTGTGCAGCATATCAAAATAGAATCCAAATCTAATATATATTAATGTATGTATATATTAAAAACAATAAAAAACAACTTGTAGGAGGATCTGAACTTCTACAATTGTTTGCGGCTTGTTTGTTTTTTGAGACAGAGTCTCCTGGTGTAGTTATGGCTGTCCACAAAGGCATTTTTTTGAGCTGGGCAGTGGTGGTGCATGCCTGTAATCCCAGCACTTGGGAGGCAGAGGCAGGCAGATTTCTGAGTTCGAAGCCAGCCTGGTCCCGAGTGCTGAGATTTAACGTGTGTATCCCACACTCAGCCTCAACCTTCTAACATGGAAGTTTTGTTTTGTTTTGTTTTGTTGAGACATTACACTCTGAAGCCAAGGTTGGCTTCTAGTTTCCAGAAATCTACCTGCATCCAACTTCCAAGAGCCTGGATTACAGGTATGAGCCACCACATCTGTAAGTGTTTTTCTTGCATTTATGTCTGTGCATTGTGTGTTTGCCCGGTGCCGGTCGATGTTGGAAGAAAGGAGCAGATCCCCGGGAACTGGAGTTAGAATTGACCGTGAGCCATCATGTCAGTTCTGGGAACCGAACCTGGGTCTTCTGCAAGAACAACAAATGCCAAGACATCTCCCCAGCTGCATACACCTTATTTTTTTTTGAAGAAAATTTATTTGGAGGTCAATAAAAATCAATAACTTTAGTTATGGGAATTATGTTAAAAGATTATGAGGAAAAGATGAAAAAATACTTTTACTCAAGGAAAAAAATCTTCAATTAAAGTCACCATGAGCTCGTCCATAGAATATGAGACCAAATGTATCAAAAATCAATTAATTAAATTTTCAGCATTATATCATTTATTTGTGTGGGTGTGGGTGTGTGCCTGTGTAGGGGTCTGAGACCAACGTTTAAGAGATGAATATCTTCTTCTGCCACGTCAGATCTGGGGAATCGAACTCAGAATCAGTCATGCTTGGCTGCAAGCGCCTTTCACTGAGCAACAGAACTGTCTCACTGGCCAGCGTGAACATCTTTTATAGACGGATTGATTTGATCTTGAAATAATCAGTCCCAAATTGGCGCTGGCCAAGTGAGATGACATCATTCATTCTTGTGTCAGTTCACCAATATTGAATTTAAAGGACCATCACATCAATTAAGACGTAATCTTAGATTAATCAAGATCAACAAAGAATTCTTCGGATTTTTCTTTTAAGCTCCGTAACCAGCTTAGAGAGCTTGCCTGGGTATGATTAAAACCTTGCGTAGACTGATTCATCTCAAGAAAAATGTGCAAAACAATGTTTGTTGTATTAAGAAAAATATTCAATTTCAATATTAAATGTTAAGCCCGTATCTCTAAGATCTAAGTCAGCCTTTCTTTTCCTTGGGGTGCTAAAAGTTTAATATCTTCATCTGCTGTGTGGTATTGGTGAGAAACCTAAATCCCAAGACATTTTGTGCCTTTGATCATCGAATATCTCGCAATTCTCTCTTAATGCAAAAAAATCCTGAGTGGCAGTGAACAGCTCAAGAACTCTTTGGAACACTCTATAATTCATCCAGACGCACCAGCAAAGGACAGGAACTCATTAGAGCCATGGTTTGATTTCTCTTGTGGCTTAAACTAATATTTTTCAAATTAGGCTAAACATTTCTTTGACAGATATAAAAGATGAATTCATGTGTCTATTTATTCATATAATTGAAGGTTAAACTTTTAGGCAACAAATTGATTTTTAAATGTTTTTTGAAGATTTATTATATTTATATGCATACACTGTAGCTTAGCTGTCTTCAGACACACCAGAAGAGGGCACTGGATCCCATTACAGATGGTTGTGAGCCACCCTGTGGTTGCTGGGAATTCAACGCAGGACATCTGGAAGAGCAGCCAGTGCTCTTAACAGTTGAGTCATCACTCCAGCCCGATTTTTAAATTTTTACTCTGAAAGTAATTTGACACAAAAATGTGACAAAAGGATTAATTGGCTGTAGCCAGGAGTGTGGCACCATGGTAGAACACCTGCCTAGAATCCCCCAGGGAGGGGCTGTGGGCGTGGCTCCTTGGTAGAACACCTGCCTAGAATCCCCCAGGGAGGGGCTGGGGGCGGGGCTCAGTGGTAGAGCACCTGCTTAGAATCCCCCAGGGAGGGGCTGGGGGCGTGGCTCAGTGGTAGACCACTTGTACAAGGCTCACGTTCCAATTCCAGTACCACAAAAGTACTAATTATACATTTATAGTTTTGCTCATAAAATTCACAAATTTAGTTATAATAGCATTTATGATTAAAATTTGGGCTGAAGAGATGGTTCAGTGGATAAAAGTGCTTGCTACCAAGACTGACGATCTGAGTTCAATCCCTGGAACCCATATAGTAAGAGAAGGAACCAACTCCTGAAAGTTGTCCTCTGGCTTGGCATGTATGGTATGTACACACACACACATACACACACACACACACACATGCACACACACACAACATAGTGCATAGTGCACATACAGAGCCTGGCACACCACACACACACACACACACACACACACACACACACACAGACACATACAACATGCACACAGTCATATACATACACACACACAGACACACTATCTCAGGCTGGCCTGCTATTATTATGGCATCCCAACATGGACTTCAACTTATGGTACTCCTTCTGCTTCAGCCTCTGAAGTACCGGGCTTGCAGGCCTAAGCCATTATGTACAATTTTAAGCTTTTAGGAACGATGAAGAGGCTCAGTGGGTCAAAAGCAAACCTGGGGCCTGAGTCCATCCCTGGAACCTGTGCCGGAAGGAGAGAACCAACTCCCAGTCTTCTGACCACCGCTTACCCCTCACAGTAATCGTAAACAGAAAAATAAATAACTTTCAGCAATAAATAAAAACAAGCGTACAACACGCACGTTCATATGTAAAAAGAAAAGCGAAGGTTAACACTGATCCATACACCGTTTGCCTAGAATGCAACAGGATCCTACGTTCAACCTCCATCCAGTATTTAAAAAAAAAAAAGAGTGAAATTGATTTATTGTATCTAATCTATTATATCCAAGTATTGTTCTAGCCTGTATTCAGCATGCAGAATCAGAAATGAGCTCGACATGTTAGCATTAACTTTTTATCCCGCCATTCAGGACACATACCTCCATGAGTTCAAGGACAGCCTGGTCTACATGAGCAAGTTCCAGGCTAGCCAGAGATACATGGCGAGACCCTGTCAAATAGGATATGAAAGAAGAAGAAAGAAGAAGAATAAGGAGAATAAGAAGAAGAAGGAGAAGAAGGAGAAGAAGGAGAGGGGGAGGGGAGAGGAGGAGGAGGAGGAGGAGGAGGAGGAGGAGGAGGAGGAGGAGGAGAAGAAGAAGAAGAAGAAGAAGAAGAAGAAGAAGAAGAAGAAGAAGAAGAAGAATTTAAAAATTCAGAACGAGCGGTTTTGCTTTGTTTTATACATATGTTCCTAATCTTCAGTGTTTGGCACCTAGTTCATGGTTAGTTTGTCTCTGTTCCAAAAATACACTGGCATCAGAAATACTTAATCTGTGTTTAGGCTTTATGAAATTTAAGCCAAAACTGGACATAGTGGCACACATCCTGAAATCAGGTACGCTAGAGGCAGAGGCAGGAAGGTTTTTTTTTTTTTCTTTTTTTTAGGTCAACCTGGGCTGAATATAAAACCCTATCTCTGAGGGTGTCCCATCCCCACAACAAACCAAAACAAATTTAAACAAATTTCCCCCAGCAGCGTTGCTGTCTTATTCCAATTGCTTAAAGTTTTTTTTTTTTGATCAATGGAGTGAGTATCAAGCAAACTTTTTTTCCTTTAGTGTCTTCTCCCACAAAGAATACTGCAACGCCTTTTTTATATGTGTGTGTGCACACATGTGTGAACAAATGTGTGGTGTGTAGGAACGTGCATGTATGGACAAAGGCTTGAGAAAGGTGTCCTGTGTCCTGCTCTGTCAGTCTCTGTTTTACTCCTTTGAGACGGGGCCTCTCACTAAACCTGGAGACAGACGAGAGGCCAGCAAGTCCCAGTGATCCTCCTGCCTCTGCCCCAGACAGAAACCCTGGGGAGACACGAGACCATACCCAGCTTCTTACGTGAATAGTGAGGATTTGATCTCAGGCCTTCATGCATGAATAAAAGGTGTGCTAGGCTGGGTGCTGGCAAGTACCCTCACCAGCCTAGCACACCTTTTATTTTAGCTTAAGTGTTTTAGTTAATTAAGTTATCTCTGTGTGTATGTATGTGTTTGTATGTGGGTATGTGCTGCGCACGTGTGAAGTCAGAAGACAGCTTACAAGAGGAGGTTCTCATTTTCTAGCCTACAGGTTCCGGGTATCATGCCCAAGTTCTCAGCAAACACCTTAACCCCCCTCCCTCTCTAAATAAAGCGTAATATCTGACTCATAGTAACTTATATTCCTATTGGCCAGCAGTACGTGAAGAAAGGTAAACTGATTATTAGTTGTGTTTTGCTTTCAGACCGGACCTCATGTAGCCCAGGTCAGCTTTGACCTTACTATGTAGCTTAGTTTAGTAGTTTCTCATTGTTGTGATCACAAGTTCAAGTCCGACCAGGCTATGTGGTAAAATTCAAGACCGTTCTGGACCATGTGATAAGACTCTGTCTCAAAAGACAGAAGAGCAAGGCATGGTGGTGCCCACCTCTGATCCCAGCACTTGGGAGGAAGGAGCAAGTGGATCTCTGTGAGTTTGAGGCCAGCATGGTCTGTAGAGGGAGTTCCAGTCCTCTGGGGCGACGCGAGGAAACTGTCTCAAAGAGATGAGAGAGACAGAGACAGACACAGACACAGACACAGAGACACTGAGTGAGGTGACAGAATCAGAGAGCAGCATCTCACCAAATAGAGCCTTTTGGTAAAGATTGAACTCCTAAAACAGACCCAGCAGAAACGGTATTAAAGTGCTCAGCGAGAGACATAAATCTGCAAGAGGCCCCGCAGGTATGAAAAACCACCTGAGCCAGAGAGATGGAGTAGTGTGTGTGTGGGGGGGAGCTTGCCACCAAGCCTGTCACCTGAGTCCCCTGATGACTTGAGTCTGATTCCAGGGACCCAACATGGTGGAAGGAGAGAAGCGGATTCCAGAAAGATGTCCTCTGACCTCCACGCATGCAACGTGTCACGCGCACACACAAATAAATAAGTAAATGTAATTAAAACAAGCAAACAAAATCTCCGCAAGGCTAAAGGCAGCCAACAGCTAAGTCAGAGGTTCAGAATAGTTAACGAGAGTGAAGAAAAAATAAAGTTTCAGTGACCAGGGTAAAGTCCCAGGGCACAGGAGGAGCCATTGGCTGTGGGTGGCTGCTGGGGGCGGGGCCATTTTCCTTCGGTGGTGTAGACACTGGGAAGTTGCCCCGTGCAGGTTCAAGGAACTGGAATAAAACTCAGTGGGTCATTAGCAAATAAAGAACAGACGAAGAGAGGGAGGTGTGCATGAAATTATCAAAGAATGAGTTCAAAATGAACACTGAGTTTCAAGGAGAGGGACAAAACCAGCATAGGGGCCCATGCCTATAACGTAACATAACCAGAAAGGCTGCGGCAGGGGGATTGTCGCCAGTTCAAGCATATTCTGGGCTACAGTTTAAGACCTTGACTCAACAGACCAAGAAGCAGAACTTAAGGGTTTCTCTGTGCCCAGTGGTGTCTTTTCTTACTTTACCTTATAGTAATCCCAGCGCTTGGGAGGCTGAGGCAGGAGGATTACTGTGATTATGAGGTCTGATTGGGTTACAGTGAGATTCTGTCTCAAAAACTCAGCAAAGCAAAAACACACGATGGTTAAAAAATGGATGTAAAAGCACAAGTGAGAGAGAGACAGAGAGACAGAGACAGAGAGAGGGAGAGGGAGAGACAGACAGAGGCAGAGAGAGGGAGAGAGGGAGAGGGAGCGAGCTGCTTGTCAAGATGGCTCAGCATGTAAAAGGAGCTTGCCACCATGACTGCGGAACTGAATTTGATCCCTGGGACCCACATGGTAGAAGAAGAGAACCAACTCCCAACGGCTGTCCTCTCTCTTCCTCCCACACGGCATGCATCCACCTCACACACACAAATGAAATGTGCATAGAAAATCAAATAACAACAATAGCAATTAGACGGGAGGTCTGTGGGGAAACAGGACACATACCAAGCCAGTCCTAACAGATTTTTCTAGAACATTCTGCCCGTCAACAGGCGGATAGAACATTCTTCTAAAATGCGCATGGCTCACATTCCCCGGTGTAAATTATATGGTAGGCCGTAAAACGGGTCTCGGTAGGTTTAAAAAAGAATGAAACCGTACCAAATATGTTTTCTGAAGTGGCATGAAATTAGAAATTAATAACAGGGTATTTGGAAAACTGACAAGCATGTGGAAACGAAACGGCACCATCTCAAATGACCGTCCTTGGAAGAAGACATCGCAAGACAAACCAGAAACTCTGGGAGATGAAGGAAGACAAAGTACAAAATACAAAGGGAGATGGGTGGTCATGGGGTGGCGAGAGGGCGGGGCCTAAGGTGTTGACACAGTGGCTGTGTCAACAGGAGGCCAGGCACAGTGGCACAGGTCTGCAATCCCAGCTGACCAGGTGCTGAGGCAGGAGGATGACGGTATTGAGGATATGAAGTCCCTGATAGAGGAGTGAGGGGAGGAGAAGGGAAAGGAATGAAAGGAGAGGGTGGGAAGGGAGGGGAGGGGAAGGTAGAGGAGAGGGGGAGGGGAGAGGAGGGAGAGGGAAGGAGGGTGGGGGAGGGGAGAGATGGGATGGTTGGTTGTAAGGAACGTCTGTGCTTCAAACACAAACTCAAGAAAGCAAAGAAACCCTGTACAGAATGGAAGAGAATTCTTGAAAACTCTGGTCTATTGCCCAGAGTCCAGGGTGCGGACTCCATAAGACTAAAACGACAACCATGCCTGTTTTTTGTTTTTTTTTTTTAAAGTGGTAGAAGCTACAAATGGACATTCTGCAAGACAGACAGACAGACGGTCCCCAAGCACACAGAAGACAACGAGCGCCATCGATCATCAGAGGCTTGCCAATCAAAACTGCCTCTGCCAACCAGGCTAACTCTGCTCAAAGCCACACAGGGGAACAGGTGTTGCATAAGGCGGGGAGGGACTGGAACCTTCCCGCGGAGCTTGTGGGAACAGGAGGGTACAGCACACTACAGCCACGGCAGCACGCCTACTCACTGACGACCCTCCCGCAGCAACACCTCCATGAGGTGCCCAGGAAAGTCTATATGAATCCATGAGTATTCATAACAGTGGTCCTCACTGACAGCAAAAAGCTAAAATAACAACAACAACAACAACAACCCCGTCTTAGGCCATTTGCGGTTACTGTAGTGGAATGCCACAGACCGAGTAATTTACAATGACTAGAAATGTGTTTGGCTCTGAGTTCGAGGGGATGAAAGATCTGAGGGCACGGTGCCGGCCGGCATCTGCGCCACATCTGGAGAGGGATTTCTTGTTGTGCTATCTCACGAGAGAAGGCAGAAAGGGCAAAATTACAGGAGAAGAGAGAGAGAATGAGTAAGGGTGGGGATGGAGGGAGAGAGGGAACTAGGTCCCCTGAAGGCCTGCTGTGTGTGTGTGTATAGGTGCATGCTTGTGTGTTCATGCGTGTGCAGGAACAGGTATACACATGCATGCATACTTCACGGGGGCCAAAGGGATAACTTTACATATTGTTCTCCAGATGCCATAGGTCTTGTGGGTTTTGAGTCAGTGTCTCTCACTGGCCTGGAGCTTTCTAGAAAGGCTAAGGTAGCCAGCCAGCAAGCTCTGGAGAGCCACCCTAACTATGACAGACTTTGAGAGAAAACTTGCCGAAAGGATTAATTAAATGAAGACTGGAGGCGTGGCTCAGTGGTACAGCCTCTGCCTAGAATCCCCCAGGGAGGGGCTGGGGGCGTGGCTCAGTGGTAGAGCCCCTGCCTAGAATCCCCCAGTGAGGGGCTGGGGGTGTGGCTCAGTGGTAGAGCCCTTGCCTAGAATCCCCCAGGGAGGGCTGGGGGCGTGGCTCAGTGGTAGAGCCCCTGCCTAGAATCCCCCAGGGAGGGGCTGGGGCATGGCTCAGTGGTAGAGCCCCTGCCTAGAATCCCCCAGGGAGGGGCTGGGGGTGTGGCTCAGTGGTAGAGCCCCTGCCTAGAATCCCCCAGTGAGGGGACTGGGGGTGTGGCTCAGTGGTAGAACCCTTGCCTAGAATCCCCCAGGGAGGGCTGGGGGCGTGGCTCAGTGGTAGAGCACTTATCTAGTCCGTAGTAAAGAGTTAGGTGTGACTGGACAGTAGAGTGTTTGCTTAATTCTTTAATTCCATCCTCCTCATCCAAGAACAAAGAATGTAGTGTAGTTTTTTTCTAAAGACAATTGGTTGTCCTAAAGCAAAAATATCAGTCATGATTGGATGTCTATACATATATAAATTCTTTTTTTTTTTTTTTTTTTTTTTTTTTTTTTTGAGACAGGGTTTCTCTGTATGGTCCTGGCTGTCCTGGAACTCACTCTGTAGACCAGGCTGGCCTCGAACTCAGAAATCCGCCTGCCTCTGCCACCACGCCTGGCTTATAAATTCGTTTTTTTTAATGGTTTACAGGCACGGTGGTACATTCCTATAATGCCAGACCGCTGGAGGCTGAAACAGAAGGATCATGAGTTCAAGTCCAGCCTGGGCCACATAGTGAACTCATGGTTCAAGAAACAAACAAAAACAACAATGTTTCTAAAAATAAAATAGAGAACTCTGACTCTGCAAAGTTGTCCTCTGACCTCCACACGTGACCCACCTATTCCCTATAGTAATAAAAAATAAAACAACATCGAGAACAATAGATTTAAAAACCGTGTGAAGGTCTGGAGTGGAAGTAGTGGGGGAGGGGGCCGCCGGGCGCGGACCGTGAGAAATCCGCACTCCACATGAGAAGAGTCCACGGTGCAAAGCTACATGGACCACGCACCGCGGTGAGCCCACGGGACCGAGGAAGAGTCGGAAACGATGCAGCCAGTTTGGAAAGTGGGTCAGCACTTGAATAAAAATAAAATACGCAGACATCACCCAAAACCATGGAGCGAGGAACTCCCAAAGAAAGCCATGGCGGAGCCTATGCTGGAATTGTAAGCCCCAATTAAAACCTTACAATAGCTGAAGAGTGCTTGATTGAGGAGGAAGCGGCTCCCTCCGCTTGAGACCACAGTGGTTGCTCTCCCTTCCCTCTGCCACCTCCCACACTGAGACGAGCTTGCAGTCCTGTGTCCCTCTTTGAATCTCAATGTCTGTTACTGGATGAAAACTGACCTTATCAATGTGAACTAACAGGAGTGTGTGTGTGCGTGTGTGCGTGCGTGCATGTGTGTATGTTTAGGCAGAGTGAGTGTGATGTATGTATGCATGCATGTATGTATGTATGTATGCATGTATGTATGTAGTAAACATGTAGCTCTGACTGGCCTGGTGCTCTATATAGACCAGGCTAGCCTCAAACTCATAGAGACCCACCTGCCTCTACCTCCCTAGTGCTGAAGGCATGCACCACCATGCTCATAAAATCTAAAGTAAAAAAAAAAAATTCTGAGGGCTCGTGTGGCCATGCATACCTGGAGTCCCAGCAGTCGGAAGGCTGAGGCAGGAGGATTGCCATAAGTTCCAGACAAACATGAGCTATGGAGTGAAGCCCTGTTTCGGGAACGACCACACGAAACTTCCCGAGAGAATCCCTTGTGATTATTTTTGTTGAAAGTTCAACGTGATGTATAAAATAGTTTCCCCCTCAAAAATCAAATGGGCAAAGCCAGTTCACCGTGATCAGAAAGCAGAGCTGCTCTTAAAACGTCCCTCCCAAAGGTGCTCAGAAAGAAAAAAAACACGTGAGTGTCAAAACACGCGCCCATGGTCTCAAGCCTTGAGAGGTGGAGACAGGATCAGTGGGTGCAGATTTGAGGTCAGCCGGGCTTTGTGGTGAGTTTTAGGCTAGCCTGGACTGTTAGGCAAGGTCTTCTTTCAAAACTTGGACTGAGGCTATCTCAGCTGGGGGAGGGCTTGCTGGGCGTGCATAGAGCCCTGGGTTCCATCCCCAGCACTGCATACACTGGGTGTGCCTATAAACGCGTGCCTGTAATCCCATCACTGGGCAAGTGGAGGCCTGAAGATTGGGAATGTTAGGTCATCCTGAGCGAGGTAACAATTTAGGAGAGAGCCTGGGCTACATATGACACTGTCTAAGGATGAGGAGGATGACGACAAAGAAGACAATGATGGATCGGGAGACGCTCAGCACACACGGGTATGCCCGTAGACACACGCCACTCTGCCATCCCAACCAGAGTCAAGATTGGCTGCCGTGCAGATTTTCCCATCTGGAAGGAGACCAGCAGAGACCTGGCAGAAAACAAACAGGACACCAGGCCAGGAGCCAGGACACCTGGGCAAGCATTCTGGTTTCCCTCTGCAATCGAAAGGCGGAGCTCCCCCCCCCCCCGCCTCTGGACCTCACGGCCTGTCCACACAGTGAGGTGGCCAGAACCCCAAGCCTCTGTCTTTTCACCACGGGGGGGGGGGGAGGGCGCTAGCGTCATAGCAGGCTGTACTGTGGCTCAGAGACCCACAGCAGCCCTCCCCCCCTCTGGGGGTTTCCACTTTCCAAGAACAGCTTTCTCGGCCTGCCCTGGCCGCCCGCTCGGCCCATCAGCCTCTCAGCACGCACGCCTGCCTTGTCCAGGGGCCAGTAGCAAGCTCGTGATGCGATTTTCCAGCCCGAAGCATCTCTTTAGCCTTTGAGTCTCCAGTTCCCAGTCTGTCTAACTGCAGAGAGGCACAATCCTTGCAACCCCGGCTTGTGGCTATGAGCTCCATATTGGCCAGATACCACAGCCCGGGCATACCAGACTCCACCCTCTGCTACGACTCAGGTGGACAGGATCTGCCCAGTGAGCTGTCAGCCCAGACCCAGGCTATTTACGAGTCTCAGAGGCTTCCTTGGCCCGCTTCAGCTTTTCTGGACAGACAGAACATTCCTTCATACATCCGATACCTTTTTATTCGAATGTTCTAAGGTAGAGTGAACACTTGCAGTCCCAGACAGCTCACATTCTTGAGATATGAGAATGTACAATTTTGTACCAGGAGATGCCCTGTGCAGGCTGGAAAGTAATGAATACTAATATTCTGGGACCAAAACAGAGGAGAAACGGTTTGAGCTACAGGGATGCGGAAACGCAAAGGTCCTGAGGTCACATCCTTTAAAGACTAGACAAAGATCCATGGATCCAGAAAGTAGGAGCATCCGGACAGCAAAGACCACTTTCTTATCAATAAACACTGTGGTCGCAAGAACACGTTTGTATTGTTAAAGATGTCCTGCCGACAGTGGGACAATTCACGGAGAACACAGGGAGCCTGGTGACATCCGGGGGCCACCTGGATAACTAAAGCATTGTCACGCCTGCCTCTCCAGGGCTTCGGTTTAGAGGAAGCACCAAGCACCACTGCTCCATGGCCTGTACTCAACAGTACTCTTTAAGGGGCTTTATTGAGCTGGTGAGACGGCTCAGTGGCTAAAGGGGGCTTGCCACAAAGCCTGAAGGCCTGAGTTCGATCCTGAGCCTCATGTGGTAAAAGACGGAGGGAGGGAGGGAGGGAGGGAGGGAGGGAGGGAGGGAGGAAGAGAGAGAGAGAGAGAGAGAGAGAGAGAGAGAGAGAGAGAGAGAGAGAAGACACAGAGAGAAGACAATCAATCAACCAATCAGGGCTTTACTCATATACCTGACCATTTAAAGTGCCCAGCTCAAGCAAGGGACAGTAATAGATGCCTGTAATCTCAGAACTCTGGTGAATGAAGTAGGAGGATCAAAGATCAAAGCCTGGCCCGGGAGATGCTCAGTGGACAAAGGGGCATGCCACCAAGCCTGGCATCCTGAGTCTGATCCCTGAGACCCAAGTGTTGGGAGGAGAGATCTAGCTCTAAGTTGTCTCTGACCTACACATGCATTGTGGTACACATGTGTTGTGGTACACATGTTGTGCGCCAACCCCCGCCCCCCCAATGATAAAAATTTTTTTCTTCTTTCAACAGTTCAAGTCCAGCCTGGGCTTCATGGTGAACCATGTCTTTAAAAAGACAAGGCCTGAGTTGCAGAAATGGCTCAGAGGATAAAGGTGTCTGCTGGCAAGCCGGACGGAGCAGAGTTAGAGCCTCAAGAGCCACCGGACGGAAGGAGAGAAATGACTCCCTAAGCTGTCCTCTGAGCATGCACACACACTCACACACACACACATGCACAAATGCACACACACATACATGCATGCACACATATACATGCACACACACATGCACAAATGCATACACACATACACGCATGCACACATATACATGCACAAATGCACACACACATACACACATGCACACACACATACACACACACATGCACAAATTCACACATACATACACAACATGCACAAATGTGCACATACACACACAGGCACGAATCCATGCACACAGACACTCATACGTGCAAGCACACACACAAACACATACATGCACACACATACGTATGTGCACGCTCACGTATACATTTTTAAAGATTTATTTATTTTATGTATATGAGAACACCATTGCTCTCTCCATATACACTGGAAGAGGGCATAGGATCCTATTACAGATGCCTGTGAGCCACCATGTGGGAATCGAACTCAGGACCTCTGGGAGAGCAGTCAGTGCTGTTAACCACTGAGCCATCTCTCCAGCCCTACATAATTGTTTTAATAAGAAAAGTAATAATAACGAAGAGAAAGGCTGTGAATGTAGAACCCCCGCCTAGAACCCCACATTGAGGAGCTGGGCTTATCTCTCGGTAGCAGAGTGCTCACTGAGCATGCTCCCTGCCCAGGGCTTGGGGGGGGAGGGGGGCGGCGTACCTAATACGTTGCATTGAGGGAGGGTATTCCTTATTCTGCACGGAGCATTAATTCATGGAGAAAGCTTGCCCACGAGAGGCATCCACACACACTGGGGTCCTGGGCATCAGAGATGAAAGACACATCTTTCATCCCAGCGACACATCTTCTGTCTCAGGATGCAGCCAAGCCTTTCAACTTCCCAGTCATTGAGCCAATACATTCCCAATTTCCTTACGTCACTATCGAGTGAACTGCAGTCACTTGTGATCAACACTCACTGAGCCGGCCGGGGAGAAGAATTCTAGGTCAGACCAGAAGCAGGGGGTGGCGGGGATGGGGGGGAATGTGTGTGTGTGTGTGTGTGTGTGTGTGGTGTCTGGGGACCTCTCTAAGCCAGTATTCTGGACTGGCAATGTCCCCTAGATGCTACCTTCAGCCCTCTCCTCTCCACACTCTACTGTCCCCCCCCCCCAGCCAATAATTCATTTATCTCAGGATCAATGACCATTGCTGATGTGTCTCCTATGTCCTGTCCCCATGACAACCTGTGTGACTTCAACACACTCTAGAAAGCCATCGAATTGTTACTTAAAAAGATTTAATCTTTATTTTCAGTGTGTGTGTGTGTGTGTGTGTGTGTGTGTGCGCGCGCATGAGTATAGACCAGTGCTTCTCAACCTCCCTAATGCTGAGACCCTTTAATACAGTTCCTCATGTTGTGGTGACCCCCAACCCTAAAATTATTTTCATTGTTATCTCACAACTGCAACCCCTGTGCAAGGGTCACTCAATCCCCAGAGGCTGAGAACCACTGGTGTAGGTGCTGACGGGTCAGAAGGTGGTATTTTCCCTAGAGCTAGAGTCAGGGGCATTCGTGAGCTTCCTGACAGGGTGCTGGGAACAGGTCTTCAGCAAAAGCTATAAGAACTCTTAACTTCTGAGCCATCTCTCTCCAGCCTTGGAAGCGTTGCCTTTCCTATCTTTCATTGGAGTGACCCCTGGTATTAGCTGCTTTTCTGTTGCTATGATGGTTTGTATATGTTTGGCCCAGGGAGTGGCACTATTAGAAGGTGTGGCCCTGTTGGAGTAGGTGTGCCACGGTGGGTGTGGGCTTTAAGACCCTCATCCTAGCTGCCTGGAAGTAAGTATTCTGCTAGCAGCCTTCAGCTAAAGATGCAGAACTCTCAGCTCCTCCTGCACCATGTCTGCCTGGGTACCGCCATGTTCCCACCTTGGTAATAATGGACTGAACCTCTGAGCCTGTAAGCCAGCCCCAATTAAATGTTGTCCTTTATAAGACTTGCCTTGGTCGTGGTGTCTGTTCACAGTGGTAAAACCCTAACTAAGATAGTTGCTATAGCCGGGCGGTGGTGGCGCACGCCTTTAATCCCAGCACTTGGGAGGCAGAGGCAGGCGGATTTCTGAGTTCGAGGCCAGCCTGGTCTACAGAGTGAGTTCCAGGACAGCCAGGGCTACACAGAGAAACCCTGTCTCGAAAAAACAAAAACAAACAAACAAACAAACAAAAAAAGATAGTTGCTACGGTTTAATATCCCAACAAAAAGCAATTTGGGGGTGGGGGGGAGGGAAAGAGTTTAGTTTGGCTCACAGTTTCAGGACAAGGTAAGTCAGTGAAAGAAGTCAAGGCATGCTCTCAATGCAGTGAAGTCAGGCCAGCTTGCTATTCCACACAGCGTTGGAACAAGAAACTTACAACCAACGAAGTACAGCAGGATCTGTGGAAGAGATGCTGTTAGCTGGCTCTCAGGCTGGTTTATGCTCAGCTAGCTCTCCTATATAATGCAGGCCTGCCTAGGGAATGATACCACCCATAGTGGGCAGGTCTTCCCAAATCAGTTAATGTACTCAAGATATGTGCACAGACACGCCCACAGGCCAAGCCAAGGCAGGCCGTTCCTCATTAAGACTCTTCCCTGGTGATTCTGGGTTATGTCCCACTGGCAGTTAAAACTAATCATCTGTCACACTTCACTGACAGTTAAAACCCTCGCATTTCCTTAACTGCCTTTTTTGTCACAGCCACAAGAAAACTAAGTCAACATCTAAGTCCCTAGAACTACGCATTATTCTATTTTATATCTGTAATGGTTTTGATTCGTTATTTCACCCTTAGCCAGGCTCCTTGGCTTGAGTAATTGCTCCCTAGAGGGTGGGTGACACTGGGTGGGGAGCTGAGGAACCTCGAGGAGGAGTCTAGCAGAAGGAAGTAGCTCAGGAGGATCTGGTCCTCAGGCGTGTGGTTTCCATGGCTCCCTCTTGTGCCATCCTCTGCTGACTGTGGACGTGAGAGGCAGGTACTGTGGGCTCCTGTCACTGTCCACGGCTGGAAGTGCTCACACCTCCGCATGGCCCTTGCTACGATGAACTGAACTCACCGAAACTATTCCCCCAAATTAATCTTTCTTAAGCGGACACGGTGATGGAAGAGTAACGAATTCTTCCAGTTTCATTTCTGTTGCTGTGATAAAATACCCCGACCAAAACAACTTAGAGGAAAGGGGTTTGTCTCTGTTTGCAATCCCAGGTTACAATCTGTTACGGCAGGGAATCACAGTGGCCGGGTCTGCAAACAGCTAGTCCCATCGTATACCCACCCAGTCAAGAGCAGAGAGAAGTGGATAGGTACTTGCTTGACTTCAGCTCAGTTCAGGGTACCCCTGCCTAGGCAGTGATGTCACGCACAGTGAGAGGGGTATCCCACATGAATAAGATCATCTCCCACGGACATGTCCACAGGTCAACCCAATGTAGGCAAGCCCTCGGGTGATTCTCCATTGTGTCAAGTTGATGGTTAAAGTCAGCCACCACGAAAATCTTTTATTATCTTGTGCTAGGGATTTGAACCCAGGGCCTTCAATATCTTTAGTGTACCCTCTCACCATGAGCCACGTGATGGGTCCAGGAAAACCCAACAATTCACTTGCGTCTATGCAGCAGAGACCATGTACATTCTAGAGTCCTCCTGGAATCAGGCTATATCTGGATTCTTTCCTAGATCCTGCCCTGTGCCCTTGTTTCCTTGGGTAGAGTGTCCAGTGTCACTAAGTGTGTGTGTGTGTGTGTGTGTGTGTGTGTGTGTGTGTGTGTGAGAGAGAGAGAGAGAGAGAGAGAGAGAGAGAGAGAGAAAGGGAGAGAGATACAGGATTTCACTATATATCCCTGGCTGGTCTGGAACTTGCTATATAGGCCTTAACTTAATTTAACTCAGGCCTTGAGTTCTTGGAAGATGCTCCCTCCTACATAGTGCCATGGGGAGGAGGGCTCCTGAGACTTAGGAGACTCAGAAAGCTTGAAAGTTTTCCAGGATTCAGAGACCCTCCCCTCCATAATGTTCTGTAATCAGTAACCAATTGCTGGAGGGAGGGGACTCTTCAGTGGAGTAGCCGGCAAGTTGTACAGTGAGCTCCAGGGTTCCAGTGTTCCACTTGTGCTGGATCAGTCTTCAGTGATGCAAGCTTCTTTGGAGTCATGTGTCCACGTGTCCACGTGTCCACGTGTCCTCACCGGCATTCCCATTAGGACGCGCCTCAGGACCTCGTGGGTCTCCACGGTGGATTTGGGTAGAGTGGTTTCTTTGGTCTCTGCTCTGCTTAGCTTTAGCTTGCCCTTTGATAACAACTCTAGAGGCATCTATCTGAGAGGAGAGCCTCAAAGGAGGAGCCACCCTGATCAGACTGGTGTGTGAGCATGTCTGCTGGGGGGGTGGTTTCTCATTGCGGTCAGAGGACCCAGCCCACTGTGGACGGCTCCATTCCCTAGGCAGGTGAGCCTGGGCTGTCTAACAAAGCTGGGTAAGCGTGAGCCTGCGAGGGAGCCAGCAGCAGCATGCCCTGTGCTTCTTCTGTACTTCTTTAGCTGAGAAATAAGTTCCCCCGTTGGAGGTAACACTAGACGGAGCAGCCAAGCTGGCCTGTCTTCAGGGTCCTCTTTGAGTTTCTGCTCTGACTTCTTTCAACAACGGACGATGAGCCGGGAGGGCTAAGCCAAATAAACCCTTTCCTGCCCTAAGTTGCGGTTGGTCGTGGTGTTTGTGTTAGCAACGGAAACGAAACTAGAACAATCTTGTCAATGAACAGACATTCGCTCACGTCTCCCCAGGAAAAGGCGCACGGCGGCCACCGCACCCAGCATGGACTTCAGCTCCTCACTCAGCCTCATCAGGCACGTCCAGCTGGTTGGCTCGCTGGAAACCCCATAATCCCCCAAGTTGAGGTCATCTCTTCAGTACTAAACCTTTCTTCCTTGTGCCATACCCACCCTGCCTCCTCATTCCCACACATGAGGGTCCATTTCAGCCGTTCCCCTATGTCCCTCTATAGCCCATGGGTTAGATACTGGGTCCTCAGAGGATTACACATAAGAGGTAGGGCATGGACTGAGAATGTGGCTCTGTTGGGAGCGCTGTCTGGTGTTCACTAAGCCCTGGGTGCCATAGAAACCAGGCATCCCAATGGGGCACACCTGTAATCCCAGCATCTGGGATGTGGAGGCAGGAGGATCAGAGGTCCAAGGTCATCTTCAGTTACATAGTGAGTTACATAGCCTGGAATACATGAGACTCGGTCTCAAAAAAAATAATAAATGATGATTACAATAAATAAAAGGATGTAGGAACTGGTGGGAAGGATTATGTCATCGGGAGTGGGCCCTTAGACGGGATGAATGTGGCTTTCACAGGACCGTGGTTATATCTGCCAAGAAAACGGTTATAAGAGAAGATTACCTCTTTCTGGCATGTACCAGGTTTCTTATTCACCATGCGTCTTTGTTTCGTACCCGTGTTCCTCCCCCATGACATCGTATGCTGCGACTGACGCAGCCAACAGACCCTCACTAGAGACGAAATGAATGAGGCCGCCTGATGACTGGGAGAACAAAGTGCCGCTTCTCTATAAAGTGACCAGCCTCAAGCAATTTGTGATAGCATCAGAGCCGATTATTGCTTCCATAGATTCTGCTTATTTACAAGCGTCTCACGTTTGTAGTCCCGTTCTCTCTCCTTGCCTACTTTAATAAACACCCCCCCCCCCCAGACAATATTTTTCTTTCTGTCTCTAGATCTGAAACAGTTCCTGGCTCTGCATGCATCCACGGCTCCTTACTGTGTCCAAGAAGCTCCTCGGCTCCGGATTTGATGCCTGCTCTGATCCTAGCTTTCAGATGGCACAGGAACAGAGGTGACCCACATCCACCCCAGCCTGGCCGTGTCACTCAAGAAACCCCCATCCCCTGAGCCGCTCTTCTCCCCGTCCCTCCGTCGCACCAGACTGCCTTTCCTAAATATTCATAGTTCAATTATTCAGAACGTTCTGGCACGCGGTCGCCTCACGGGCCCATCTCTGCGCTGTTTACCCGCGGGTGTTTATGTTTTGACGGTAGCTAGCCAGGCTCTGGATATTGTAATGTTCCCATTGCTTTCCCGTTTTGGGGATCACGTGTGTCCTCTCGTGTCCTCTGGCTGTGTCTCCTTGGACCTGCTTTCTGAGCCCTCATGTCTGGCAACCAGCTTCCTGGGTAACTTCTTCAAGGGGCCATCTGGATGTCTTTAGACTGGGAGCCCGGCCGGAAGTCACTCCGCAGGGTCGCCACTGCCGCTGCCACCTCCAGGGCTCCTGCAAGCCATATGGGCCCCCGGGGACAGAACAGCACTCTAGAGCTTGTGCCCACTGAGATCCGCAGGAGCCTCCCCCAGGTCAGGCACAGGGCGCGCGCCAGGGTGCCTGGGTGCTTGCTGGGCGTCTGTCTACAAGCTGCCCCTCTCTATTGTCCACCCACGCAGCGTGACGCTTAATTCTGCAAACAGAATCTACATCAAACAAGAAAGAACACAGAGACGGGAGCCCAGGCTTTTTATAGTCCACCAAGTATTGTCAGATGCATAAATCCCACGGTGACCTGAGAATGTCTGGGGGTTGGATATGGCGTGACTACAACCATCTTGCTTTTTTTTAAAAGTACTTTAAGAGTTTTCCTGGTACTGGGGTTGAGACTTGAGGTATTGTGCAGTTCCCTACAGCCCCTCCCTGGGGGATTCTAAGAAGGGGCTCTACCACTGAGCCACGCCCCCAGCCCCTCACTGGGGGATTCTAAGCAAGGGCTCTACCACTGAGCCACGCCCCCAGCCACTTCCTGGGGGATTCTAGGCAGGGGCTCTACGGTTGAGCCACACCCCAGCTTCTCACTGGTGGATTCTAGGCAGGGGCTCTACCACTGAGTCACGCCCCCAGCCCCTCCCTGGGGGATTCTAGGCAGGGGCTCTACCACTGAGCCACGCCCCAGCCTCTCACTGGGCGATTCTAGGCAGGGGCTCTGCCACTGAGCCACACCCCCAGGTCCTCCCTGGGGGATTCTAGGCAAATGCTCTACCACTGAGCCACCCCCCCACACACACACCCAGACCCTCACTGAGAGGAAGATTTTTTTAAACCTTTTTTAAAATTAATTATTTTATTTATTTACATCCCAAATGTTGCCCACCCCTTCCCTGATCTCCCTTCCCCTTTGCTGCTGAGAGAGCGCTACCCCCTCATCTTGGATGCCCTCCCACCGTGGGGCATCAAGTCTCTATAGGATTAGGCACATCCTCTGGTGGGGGAGAGTTTAAGTGAACATTCTACTGCTGAGCTGCGCCCTCAGTCTCTTTTTAATTTAATTTAATTAATTAATTTTATTTCATTATTTATTTATTTATTATTTATTTTATTTTATTTTTTATGTTTGAGATAAAGCAGTGGTTCTCAGCCCTTTGGGGTTTGAATGACCCATTCACAGGGGTCACCTAAGACTATCTGCATATCAGATATTTACATTACGGTTCATATCAGTAGCTAAATTACAGTTAGGAAGTACCTCGAAAATAATTTTCTGGTTGGCAGTCGCCACAACGTGAGGACCTGAATTAAGGGCTCGCAGCCTGAGGAAGGCTGAGAAGCACAGAGACATGGCCTCGTGGTGCCGCCCAGGCTGGCTTGAGGCTCCCTTTATAAAGCAGACTCATTGGCCTTGCAAGCCTCACCATGCCCCAGCCCTCTCTTCCTGCCAGCTGGGGTGTCAGGCATGCACCCCCACTGTGCCTCGCCCCCTCCCCCCGCCCCCTCCCCAATCCTGGGGCTAGAACCCAGGGACTTGCACACGTGCTAAGTAAGTGCTTGTTCACTTTTGAATGAGGATATTGAGGCATATGCCAGCTAGCCCATGTAGTGGAAGCCAGGGGTTCAAACCCCAGGACTTTGGCTTCCAGTGCTGCGCATGCCTGAACCTTACATGTACGTAGAAGCAAGAGTGAGAGACGAATGTGCATGGGGTAGAACCTGGGAGCCTTTCGGGATCTATGGAGACGCACCTGCTGGACATGTGGCATGTAGAGCGCTGGCCTCGAATCCGTGTAAGTGTGCGTGGGGTAAGATCTAAAGTAACACAGACTCCTTGGGGTCACCAGGGGCGGGCTACAGAGCTTATTGGGGGATTAGTGTAGCCCTGAACCATGACTGGTCAGGAACAGGGTCAATTAAACGCCTGTCCGCTTTCATTCCCCTCATCTGGGCCTCCTTCCGCCTTGTAGTCGGGGAAGGGAGTCACTGCCTTTTGGTAAGATGCTGTCTCGTGTAGACCAGGCTAGCCTTTGAACTAGAGCTAATGACTCCTCGTCCTCATTCCACCAATGAGGAAAGCGATGCTCAGAGCTTGGTGACAGCCATCCAGGCTTGGGGGGTGGGACACACACACACACACACACACACACACACACACAGAGAGAGAGAGAGAGAGAGAGAGAGAGAGAGAGAGAGAGAGAATGATCTCAAGAGGCCTGGAGGAACTAGAGAGTGACCAGTGGGGAGTGGGTGGAGGGGGCATGGCCAGGAACGCAGGAAGAAGGTACACACCCTTACACCAAATTAATGGGTGGGGACTTCCCAGGTGGGGGACGCTTGAAGGTGGGGCTCACCAGCATGGGTCTCCTAGCCTCTAGTTTTCAACTCACTATGCAGCCCAGGATGACCTTGAGCCTCTGATCCGCCAGATTCCATCTCCCAAATGGAGGATTGCTGGCGCGCATGTGCAGGGTCGCGCCCTGTTTATACGGTTCTGGGGTGAAACGAGGGGCTTCAGTATTGCTGGCCCACCACACTAGCAACCGAGCCACACGCCTAGCTTTCCTGATTAAACCAGAGGATGCGCAGATGGACAGGGAGTGCGGCTTAGAGACTCCATCAGCACCGCCTAGCACCACCTAAGGGGGAGAGAACACTGCGGTCCCTCGGGGAACTGGGTCCTGAACCTTAGGGCGGCCAGCTGTGTTATTGCGCCTTGGATTGGGTTCTGTGCTGGGCCCACACAGACTGTGTGTGGGGCGAGGCAGGGAACCGAGGTTTGTTTCCAGTTGGTTTCAAGAGACCGGAGCGAGATGTCTGACTTTCCCCGCCGCCAAAGCAGAGCCGGTCTGCATTAGGGCAGAGGCGTGAAATCTCCCCTAAGAGGTTCCGTGTGTCATCTGCATGGTCCTGTCTCATCTGGGAGCCTTCCCTGGGCTAGAAAAAAAAACGAATTTATACTCTGCCAAGCCTTCTCTCTGGCTCCAGGAGGGCTGCAGACCGGTCCAGGGCAGACCATGGGGCACCAGCTGCCAAGGCTGTAGCAGCTGACATCTTTGGAGGCAGCTGGAGCCAGCTTGTCTTACAACACCACCTCCTCCAGGAAGCCTGCCTTGCCAACCACCACCAAACTCCATAGACCTCCTCCTCCTCCTCCTCATGGCCTGGGCTCTGGATGGCATCCTTCCCTGTGTGTGGTTGGCAAGACTCTACAGCACACCCAATACCAGCTGTCTGCTTTTGTTGGGTTTGGTTTGGCTTGACAGTGTCTCATGTATCCTAGCCTGGCTTTGAACTTGTTACGTAGGTGAGAATGATCTTAACTCCTTATCCTCTGTCTCCGACCCCTGAGCCCCTGGGTTACGAGTGTACTCTGCTCTTCGACACAGTTTATTTGTTCTTGGATATCTAACTGTTATAGGAATGGACTACGTGGAATGAGCCCTGGGGACAGGGACCGAAGGAGGCAAGGGTGCTCACATGTGATGACGGAGCCTGGCCCTTAGCGGCTTCACCCGTGTTTGTATTCAAAGGAGTTACATGAAGTTTACATTCAAAGGCAGGGCCCCTGCCTAGAATCCCCCAGGGAGGGGATGGGGGCGTGGCTCAGTGGTAGAGCCCCTGCCTAGAATCCCCCAGGGAGGGGCTGGGGGCGAGGCTCAGTGGTAGAGCCCCTGCCTAGAATCCCTCAGGGAGGGGCTGGGGGCGTGGCTCAGCGGTAGAGCCGCTGCTTAGAATCCCCCAGGGAGGGGCTGAGGGCGTGGCTCAGTGGTAGAGCCCCTGCCTAGAATCCCCCAGGGAAGGGCTGGGGGCGTGGCTCAGTGGTAAAGCAAGCTCCTGCCTAACATGCATGGGGTCTTGAGTTCTAACTCCAGTCCGGAAGAGGCAATATTTCAGCTACACCCAAATGAGGAGGAAGCAGGACCCATAGTATAGACAGAGAGAGAGAGGAGAAAGGCCCATCATGGGGCTAGGGCTGCAGTGGCACAGAGGGAAGGAAGAACAGGAGACGAGAGAGGAACGCGAGTGACCCGATGTTTATTGAACATCTACTTAGTGCCCGAGACTACCCGAGTGCTTCTGCTGCACGAACGTGCTTAGCGATCACAGGTACCTGCTCAGAGCTCTAATGACTTACTTTCTGCGAGGAGATAGAGGCACAGAGAGGCAGAGCCACTTGTCTAAGGTCACAGAGCCGGCCAGCTTTGTTGCTCGATACCAGCTTCAGACTCTGGCTCCAGAACTTGTTTCTTAAGTACAAGAAGGTACAGCCCCTCTGGGATGGATGCATTCCTGCCTTTCTTCCAGAGACCTGTGGACACATTTCTACATAAAAAAAAAATTAATGTTCTTAATTCCAGTGATCAACACTCTCTCCCCCCAAAAAGCCTGCTTATCTTGTTCTCTCGTTTTTTCTCCCCTCTCTCCTTCCAAGAATACAAACCCTCTTAGTAATATGAATCTCTTGGGGTCCTGCGCCCCCCCCCGCCCCCCCGCCGCCAGAGGTCCTCATCTGTGAGCATCGTGGGGAGGGCCCCGAATCCCAGCAATTTTTAGCTAACGGGTTGACAAGGTCCCCACTGCAAGTGTCACCTGAGCTGCCGAACGTGGGACTGGCGTTGCCAAGCCGCAAGCAAGCCCAGCCGCTCTTCCCAACAAAGATGAGCTCACCCACACGAGGTCTCTCCTGCCTCTCAAGGACTCTGAACTCCAACCAGCACCGCCAGAGCCGCTTCCAAATCTCTTAACTCAAAAAACCTGTCTGCAGAGTCCCAGCCACAGAGCGTGTCCGCCACGCACGGACGGTGCTAAGGAACGGCAAGTAGAGGCTGGGCTCGGTCGCAGTCCGGGGCCAAGGCCTCCAGCGTGGCCTCGCCAAAGGCAGGCTTGGCCAAGGCTGCCTCTAGAGACTCTTGTCTGGAGCGACGGGCCAAGTTGACTTGGTAAGGTGAGGATGGACTTGTGGCGCCCAGCAAGAAGGCCAGCGAAGCTGCGTTGAGGAAAGATCTGGAACGCCGGACTGGGTCGACACGGCCGTGAGCTGGAGAGACAGGGATGGTCCTCGCCATCGGAGGAGAATGAATGGGCTTGAGTTCTCCATCCTGCTGGGATGATAGATGGGGTGGAGGCAAAGTGACCCAGGCCCGTGTGGCGAGGGAAGTCCCTGGCATGGGCGTAGACGCAGAAGAGGGCAGGCATCTGGTGACAAGAGAGAAGGCAGTTGCATGAATGTGCATTGTGCAGTGCCTGGGACCACGCGAGTGGAGAGACCCATCTGAAAGAGTTGATATGGCCGCCATCTTTGTTGATGGAAAGCCAACATGGACAACGGAAATAATGAGGGAACACCAAGAAAGGTCTCAGGGAAGGTCCATGCGGGGCCTCAGAAGGGTCAAACGAGGGTCATTGAATGTGATGGTACAATCCTGCCATCCCAGCCCTTGGGAGACTGAGGCAGGAGCATCATGAGTTCAAGGACAACTTGCTCTATGTAAGGAGACTCTAGCTCAGAAAATAAAGGGGGAAAAACAGAAATAGAAGAGAAGAATACAATTCAAGAACAACCAAATGGAAGAGTTATGCAGAGCCAGATATGAGGTTCATAGTAGGAGTGATTTATGAGTCTTGTTTAATTGTTTTCCTTTGCTTTTTACATACACATCTTCCTCTTAATTTGTTCACCAAACCTGTGGCCCAGAACACCATTGTTTAGGGATTGTTTTTTAATGGCAGCTCAATATAATGAGTTCCTAAATTATTGGCCATTGAGCTCACCCCCCTCCCCTCCCCCAAGGTAGAGCTGGGAGGTTGGGAGACTCTAACCGAAAGTTTTAACTCTCAAAGCACACCACTGTGTGACTCTTCCCCAGGGAGATGTGCCCTAGGTGGGGCTCTTAAGACAGGGTTCCACCCAGAGAGAGCTGAATGAACCAAGCGAACTTACCGCGGTTGCTCAGAAGACTAACGGTCACTTAACAGCAGAGTGGGGGACTGAAGGTCAGCTGCATCGCTGACCACTCACCTCCACCCCAGCACAGATGATGATGATGACTCGTAAAAGCTTGTGTCCCTGAAGCTACCACCCAAGGTTCAAGCAGCTCCACTTAAGATGGTACTAGCCACAGCAACTGGACATTGCATATACAGCCTTGTGTGTGTGTGTGTGTGTGTGTGTGTGTGTGTGTGTAGGGAGGGGCTTGTAAATCTTTTAAGTTTCAGGAACATCCTGAAATGTGTGAGTTGTCTTTACTTCCTGGTTTTATGAACCTCCCTCCAGGAGGAATGTTTCGATCCAAAGACAATAGCTATGCCTTGGTCTTTTCTAGTCACCAGCCCAGATCCAGAGAACTGGAAGCCATCTATATCCAGGCCACTAGTTGCATAATTAGAATGAGAGAGAGAGAGAGAGAGAGAGAGAGAGAGAGAGAGAGAGAGAGAGTGTGTGCGCGTGCGCGCGCGAACATCAGGTGTCATTTATCAGTTACATCCCACTTTGGTTTTGAAAACAGGGAAACAGGGTCTCTTGTGAAGTTAACTAAGCTGGTTGCTCATGGAGCCTGTCTCTACCTCCACAGCACTGCAATATACGATCAGGTGCTACCACACCCAGGTTTCTGATATAGGTCATGGGGATCCAATTCATGTCTGCCTGCTTGTACAGAAAGAACTTTAAAGCTAAGCCATTACTTCATCCCCCAAATATATGTGTCACATTGAAGTCACACGGGCCAAAAGTTCAGTCTTGAGGAGCCCAGGCCATCAGGTACAAAGAGATGGAGATCTGCCACGAGGCACAGAGAATCCTGTCCTGAACATATATCGAGGGGGAAAGGTCTGTTTGTCCATCAGACGATACGTGTGGGAATGCTCAACACAGCTCCAGTCGAAACAACCCCAGACGAAAAACAACCCAAACGTCTGTCCACTGATGAACAGATAAACATACCGCAGTATGTTCGTGCAGTGGAATTGTCTCCGTAATCAATGAGGAATGAGTTTCAGCTACACGGAGTAACATGGATGAATCCCAAACTAGAAGGCTGAGCCAACGTTGCCTGACTGAAAAGATGTATTAAATTTATTAAAAGTCCTGGGACGGGTAGGTGGGCTGACACCATCCTGTTGATCCAGCACTGAGGAAACTGGAAGCAGGAGGGTGCTGAGTTTGAGGCCAACCTGGGCTATGCATGAGATACTGTCGCAAAGAATAAAGCAAAACGAAATAAGAAGTTAGACCCTCCAGTGAAGCAAGCATACATTAGCAGAAACTGACTAACTTGACTCTTGGGGAGCTCTGGTATATAATCTGAACTATATAGAGATAGAAAAGGGCTTTGGGAAGAAAAAAGATAATGAGTTACAGGAGGTCTGAGTTAGAAAATTGCTTGCGTGGCTGGAGAGATGGCTTAGTGGTTGAGAGCACTGACTGCTCTTGCAAAGGTCCTGAGTTCAAATCCCAGAAACCACATGGTGCCTCACAACCATCTGTAATGAGATCTGACGCCCTCTTCTGGTGTATCTAAAGACAGTTACAGTGTACCTACATATAATAATAACTAATTTTTTTCAGAGTAGAACATTATATTTTATTATTATATATTTTTTCTTTTTTAATTTTATTTTCTATATTCTTTGTTTACATTCCAAAGGTTTTCCCCTTTCCCAGTTCCCCCCTCACCATGTGTCCCATAAGTCCCCCCCCACCCCCTGCACATTCCCCAATCACCCCCCAACACTTTCTCTGTTCTGGTACTCTCCTGCAGGACTGGATCCAGTCTTTTCTGGACCAGTGTCCTCTCATTCCTTCTTCTTTGGAATCTTTTGATTTGCTAATTGTGCCTTGAGTATTCAGAGCTTCTGGGCTCATTAATATCCACTTATCAGTGATTGCATTTCATATGTATTCTTTTGTGATTGGGTTAACTCACTTAGGATGATATTTTCCAGATCCAACCATTTGCCTACAAATTGCATGAATTCATTATTTTTAATTGCTGAGTAGTATTCCATTGTATAAATATACCACATTTTCTGTATTCATTCCTCCTTTGAGGGACATCTGGGCTCCTTCCAGCTTCTGGCTATTATAAATAAGACTGCTATGAACATAGTGTTAACTAATTTCTTTTTAAAAAAAAGAAAGAAACTGCTTGTCTTGCAATCATGAGAGCCTGAAATTTAGCTCCCAAACCCACATAAATTAAGAAGCCCGCCGTGGTAGCATGTGCTTTGAAGTCAGTGCTAGGGGGGTAGAGACCAGAGGCCCCCATGGGGCTGGCTCACTTGCCAATCATTCAAGACTCTTTGGTGCCGATCTATTGAGAGACTCTGTCTCTAAAAACAAAATGGAGGACCCAAGAAATGGCTCAGTGGTTAAAAGCACTCACTGCTCTTCCAGAGGACTCGAGGTCAGTTCCTAGCACCCATATGAGGCAACCCACAGCCCCGCCCTGGAACTCCAGTTCTAAGGGATCTGATGCCCTCTTATGGTCTCTATAGATACCTGATATGACATGTCCATAGCCACACATACACATCACATACACATACACATACACATACACATACACATACACATACACATACACATATTAAGTCTTCAAAGGTGGAGTAGAAGCAGTTGGAGAGAGGCTTCAGCAGTTAAGAGCACTTGCTGCTCTCCCAGAGGACCCAAGTTTGCTTCAAAGCACCCACACCAGGTGGTTTCAAACCCCGCCCCCCCCCATAATTCTAGCTCCGGGTGATCCTATGCCTTCTTTGGTATTCCACGAGTTTGCACACTTATATGTGTGCATACCCACCCATAGTTATACATATATATCCATGACTGAAAATAAAGTTAACCTAAAAAGAAAAACCTTTATGAGAGAGAGAGAGAGAGAGAGAGAGAGAGAGAGAGAGAGAAGTGAGGCTGGGCAGTGGTGGGCTACACCTTTAATGCTAGTGCGAGGAAGGCAGAGACAGGTGGATCTCTCTGAGATCAAGGCCTGCCTGGTCCACAGAGAAAGTTCTAGGACAGCCAGGTCCTGTCAGAAACCCTGTCTCAAAAACATTAATAAAGTGATTGCTCCTAAGGAAAAACACCTGCAAAAAACAAAACAAAACAAAACAAAAAACAAAAAACAAACAAAAAAAAAACAAAACAAAAAACCAAAAAAACCTCTGGCCTCCATATTCAAACACACACACACACACACACACACACACACACACACATACACACAACCTGACCTGTGTCTGGTCACAGAAAACCACCATTTTTCAATGACCTTTTCTCAGCATGGCAGCTGCAGTAGGGACTATATTCCTGAGGCGAATTTTTAGTGCCATGAAACTAATAGAGCCTTCATGAAAACCTTGTAGTCTTGTGTTTTCTGACATATCATTTTTTTTTCTAAATTCAAACATTCTGTTCTGGAGGGAGGCTCTTCGAGACTCAGGGAGTAAATGGCTGAGGCCTCAGGAAATTCCTGAAGCTGATCAGATTCGCAAGGCCTTTTTCCACAAAGGTTATACAAGCAGTAAGGACTGTTGGGGACAGTAGACTCTCCCATGTGTTGAATTGCCTGCAAGTCACACAGAGAGCTCCCGGGTTCCAGCTTTCAGAATCATCGCCCACACTAGGTGGTCTTTCGGTGATGTAGCTTCCTTTGAATCATCTCTGTTCCTATGCCTCACCCTTACCCCATATTCCTATTAGCAACCCCAATAAAATCATTGGTTCACCGAGTTGGATTGTAGTAGTGTCTTACTTTGGTCTACAATGTTTCCTTTTTGGGAACATTGAATTTGGAATCTTTGTTCATGTCTCTCCAGAAGTAGTAGAATACTACAATTTTGAGCTATCTGGTCAACCTCTGAGGGAGGGAACTAGACACTTGATACCTAGTCCTTCTTCCTCAAGCTGGAGCAGATTTTTTTTTTTTAGCTCTATGGTTATCGGTGGAATAGTTAATTAATATATGTACCATCCTTTCATGATGCAATAAACAGTAGAGTCAACAAGTGATGGGCAGAATCCAAAAGCCTCAAAAGGAAGAGAGCGCCGGGTGGTGGTGCACGCCTATATTCCCAGCACTTGGGAGGCAGAGGCAGGCAGATTTCTGAGTTCAAGGCCAGTGTGGTCTACAGAGTGAGTTCCAGGACAGCCAGGGCTACACAGAGAAACCCTGTCTCAAAAAAACCAAAAAATCAGAGAGAGAGAGAGAGAGAGAGAGAGAGAGAGAGAGAGAGAGAGAACTCACTTACAAATAAATAAATAAACATAATAAAACAAACTAAAAGAAAATGTCTGAGCTGTGCACGGTGGCTCACACCCTTAATCCTAGTACTTGGAAGCCAGCTTGGTAGACATAGTTAGTTTCGAACCTATTCCCTCCCCAAAAAACGGGAAATAAGAAAAAGAAAACAAATACCTGAGACAGGACAAGCCCGATCTCTGATCAAGTCACCAAACTATAATATCTGAATGCCTAGCTTTTGAAATGTTGATTTGTAGAATATCCTGTTGGCGTGAGAGGTTAGCATTTATACCACAAAGTTAGCATTGCTTTCTAAAAATTCAAAATACATAATTTCCACACCACCATCTATCTACACCTTCTCTGAAAGAAAAGGCACAGGGGAGATTTATTTGCCCCCAGAGGGACAGAAGGCAAGGAATAAGAGACCAAGACCAGAGATAGAGGCTGAGGGAGAAGGGGGAGAGAACAAGGGGGAGGGAGAAAGATATTTGTACAGGAAGACCAAGGACTGACTCTTAATAGAAAGGAGATGGACGTGTCCCATGGGTGAGTACAAGGGCACAAAAGAAAACCCCATGTCATTGACCGTGACTGTCATGGTCAATGGAGAAGAGAGACAAATGTCACATCCCTGTCAAACCATGCTCCAAAGTCATTGTTTGGTCCCTAACTGTGATGGTGACGCAGGGCTACACTGGCCAGTCTGAAGTCACTGATGATCACAGAACTAGGGAAAATACCTGAACCTCGCAGGGGGTTGGACTGGACAAGTGTGGAGGGATCAGCCTGGATTTAACGTGCAGCTCGAACACCCAGAAAAATGGCCGAACAATCGCTTCCCATCCATCGGTTTGGCTACCATACTGACAGTGTCAGCCTCAGCTGGCAACATGAGATTTGAGTATTATGTATGATTTGGGGTTTCTTTTCCTGAAACCAAGCTATTGAGAGAGGGCTGAAAAGAGTTCTAGGATTCCCTAGTGAGGAGCCTCAGAGATAAAGCATCTGCCTAGAATCTCTCAGGGAGGGGCTGGGGACGTGGCTCAGTGGTAGAGCCCCTGCCTAGAATTTCCCAGGAAAGGGCTGGAGGTGTGGCTCAGCAGTAGAGTACTTGCCTAGTGTGCACGAGGATCTGGGTTCCATCTCTAGCACACACACACACACACACACACACACACACACACCAGTCTTTCCCTTCAAATTATTATTCAGCCCAAAACCAGGAAGGGGACTATGGTAGTTGTCCCTAGCTCCTGAGTTATTAGCCCAACACTCTGAGAATAAGAGCAGGCAGTGGCCTTGATGGGACGACCAAGTGGCCCTGGCAGTCAAGGAAGCCACAGGAAACTATGGCAAAGGGCAGAGCCCAGGAGGCATGCGAGCCCTTCCAAAACAAAGACAACAAGGACTGGCAGAGGACAACACGGTTTAGCAGAAAACACTGAGCCAAGATAGATAACGCGATGCTGGAGAAATGGCTCCACCATTAGGAGGAGCACTTGCTGCTCTTCCAAAGGAACAAAGTTGAGTTCCCAGCACCCACCTTGGGAGGTTCCCATCTGCCAGTAACTCTAGCTCCAGGGGATCTGACACCCTTGTCCGGCCTTTGTGGGCACCTGCACACACATGGACACACCCTGCCCACAACCACCCCGAGACATCCATATGATTTAAAATAAAATTTAATTTTTAATAAGACAGAATAACAGTGTGTGACACGTTCCAGGGGGAACCATGGTTTGGGTACAGATTATGTGTGAACCCTGAGGGAGTATGTTCCAGAAGCTTAATTGGCAGTGTGGACTCTATGACCCGTAAATACAGGTTACTTTTTTTTCCCCCATCATGGTCAAGTTACTGATAAGAGAGGAAAAGTCTATGGTGGCCCTGTCCCCTGGTCACACCCAGTGTCACCATCACTAGAAGGCCTCCTGAAGGACTGAGGGCTCTCATTCCCAATCTGCTCTCTCCATGACCCATCACCTCTCCAGAGAAGACAAGCAACGATGGATGCAGAAGTCACTGAGCTGTGGGTATGAGAAGCCCCGTTCCTTGGGCTCTTGAGTGGTGACAGTCAGGGTCAGAGCCTCTGCCTATCCTGCCCTCACCCTACTCTCATGGAAATACCCTGTGCTGGGTAGTTTGAAATGTCAACTTCCTATAACCTAGAATCATCTGGAAAGGGAGTCCTAATTGAGGAATTAGCAGGTTAGACTGTGAGCATGTCTTCAAGAGGATGTCTGGTTGTTAACTGACTACGTCCACTATGGGAGGCGCCATTCCCTATGTCTGGGCCCTGAAGTGTGTAAAAGTGAAGAAAGCTAGCTGAAGTCAAGCAGACAGGCATGATGCTCATTTCTCTTTGCTCTTGATAGTTAATGGGAAGTGATCAGCTGCTTGAGTTCCTGCCTTAACTTCCCTGAAATAATAACATTAGGGTGACCTTCCCTCACTCAGGGTGCTTTTGGTCAGAGTGTTTTACCACAGTCCCACACAAGTCTATTCTCAACTGCTCACTACACTCTTTTTTTCTAAGGGAGCTCAGAGTGGGAATTCCCCCCGCCCAGGGGTCATCACCTCCCCAATCTCAGTGTGTTTGTCAGGTTCCCATCACTGTGGCAGCTGACAGAAATGACTTCAATGAGGGAGGGGCAGTGACTGGGCTCAAGATTTCAGAAGGCTCAGCACTCGTGGGATGGCTCGTTTTGTGTCAACTTGACATGAGCTAGAGTCACTGGAGGAAAGCAAGACTTCGTTTTTGAAAATGGCTCCGTAAGAGGCCTTAGTGATGGATGGAGGAGGAGCCTGGCCTATTATGGGAGGGCTCCTCCCCCAGCCAGGTTGTCCTGAATTCTATAAGAAAGCAGGCCGAGCAAGCCACGGGGAGCAAAGCCAGGAGGGGCAAGCAGCCACCCCCTCCAGGGCCTCCGCATCAGCTCCTGCCTCCAGGTTCCTGCCTTGTTTGAGTTCCTGTCCGGACTTCCTTCAGTGATGGACTTCGGTCATGGTGTTTGGGCATGAGGAATCAGGCTTCTCACTTCGTAGCAGTCAGGAAGTCGAGAGGGGCATAAGGGGAAAAGAAGGAGGGGGAGGATCTGCCTTCAAAGTCATACCTCCCGGGACGGTTTCATCTAAACAAGCTCGTTCAGCATGAGCTCGCCCGTGGATGGCTGGTGGGAAGGGCGAGCTCTCTCACGGTCCCATACCTTGCTGCTAGCAGCAGTAGCCAGGAACCAAGCCTTCCAGACACAAGCCTCCAAGGGGACACTTCACACCCAGACCATAATACTCAGGGTTGGGGAGGGGCAGGCATTACGGAGGAGCCGCTGGTACTATCTTCGACACGGCCCACCAGCTAACAGGCTCTAGCGTTAACATAAGGATTATAGAAGTGTGTGTGTGGGGGTGGCGCCAATTGGCCTCTTAGACAGGAAGGGACTTGGCTGTTCCAGCTTAGGGAAGTCGTGTGTGCATTTATGCATTCGTGGCAGGTACATATATGTGCACATGTATGTACATATATGTGCACATGTATGGATGTCAGGGGCCAGCCTCAGGTGTCGTTCCGTGGTACCTTCGTTGCATTTGTTGATTGGGTAGGGAAGTCGGGGAGTGTGGGAGACAGGTACTTTAGTGTATATATGGAAACACACACACACACACACACACACACACACACACACGCGCGCGCAGTAAGAGTTGGTTCTCTCCTGACACCATGTGGTCCCAGGGACCAAACTCAGGCCGTCCAGGCTTGGGGGCAGCCACCTTTAACCACCGAGCCATTCACACTGCTCCTTCACACGCCAAACCTGTTTGTGGCACAGGCTCTCTCCCCCCGGCCTAGAGCATGCTGGCCAGGCTAGACAGGCTGGCCAGAAAGCCCCAGGATACCCCCTGGTTCTGCCTCCTCAGGCACCGGCATGCCAAACCGATTAGGTATCAGGCCCAGCACTGCTTCACCTGAACTCCGAGGCTCAAACTGACATCCTCATGTTTCCAAGGCGAGTGTTTTGATGACTGTGCTATCTCCCCAGCTCGGGACCCGAGACCATGGGAGGAGGGGGAACATTCTGGCACCCCATCCTTGGCCCTGCACGCCCTCCCCGACTGGAGTCTGCAGAACGAGTCCGGACAGGGTGGCAAGAAGAGAGTTCATCGCATGAGCGTCCTCCCCAGGGCACCATCCAAATTAAATTAACATTTTTTCCATTTCCCCTTTATTGCAAACAGATTGAAGGCCGCCACACAAAAATCTGTCTCCCCCCGTGGCTTCCACTCGCCTCATTTCTCAGCTTGGGTTTCCAGGGCGGGCCTGGCAAAGAACGGGGAAACGGATCTCGTACCCCACCCCCACCCCCTTCCCGGGGGGCCTCAAAGACCCTCCTCGCCTCTAGCGCGGGGCCAAGCGCCAATCATAGGTGCTGAGTGACTGATCAGCTGACGCGACTCTCTCCATCCCAAGGCTTGGGTGGTGGCACACACGTGGCCCTCGGGGTAGCAGGGGCAGACCGACCGCTGTGAGTTTGAGACAAGCCAGCCTGCCTCAAAGTAAAACGAAATGCCAAGACAGCGGTAAACACGCTCCGAGTTCAGTCAGACCTGGTGGGACCTTGCGATACGGCCTCCGGCCTCCGCACTTGATATCAGCACAGAGGGGATCAAAGCCCCTGGGGTTTGGGGGTGACAGGAGCCCAGCCGGGGCTCCTCAGTTCCCACGCAGCTTGCTTTTGGTTCTGTTCCGACGTGTTTGAGACAAGGTCTCACTATGTTGCCCTGAGTTCATTAGATAGACCAGGCTGACCTTGAACTCACAGCGATCCACCTGCCTCTGCCTCGATTTTTTGCCTGGGTTTTGTTGTTGTTCTGTTTTGGGAGAGGGTCTCTCACGGGCCTGAATCTCACTAAGTAGGCCAGGCTAGGCTGGCTGGCCAGTGAGACCAACCATCTATCTGCTTCTGTCTCCCCAATGCTGGGGTTAGAAGCGTGTGACATGGCTTTGGGGAATTGGACTCTGACCCTTGTCCAATCACTTTATCAACTAAGTGAATCATCTCATCTTGTCACCCAGTAGATTTTTTTTTTTTTTGGAACACTTGCTCCTCTCCAGGGTCTGTGGAAGGATCTGAAGGATGGATAGACTCACCCAGGCTCTCAGAGGCCTTAGTCTAGCAGGATCTCAGCGCGACAGATCAGTCTTAGTACTGGGTGTCACAGGGACAAAGGAGAAATCCTGGAGGACTAAACCCAAGAGGTGGAGGTGGCTTGTTTTGAGACAGTCTTATGTAGGCCTGGTGGGCTTTGAACTCACAATCACCACGTTGAGACTGCACTTCTGTATCGCCACCGTCAGAAAAGAGTTTCAGAACAATTTGGAGGAGGGGGTGTGTATGCGTGAGAGAGTATGTGTGGCATATGCGGCCTTGTGTACCAGGAGGGTCGGGGCATCTTGAGCTACCACTATCTGCTTTAGTGGCTCGAGATGGGCTCTCTCACTGAACCTGGAGCTAGACCGGAAGTCAGCAAACCTCGGAACTCGGGTCCTGCCTCTGCCCTCTGACATCTCTGGGGTTGCCCCACCTAACGCCTGTCATGGGTGCTGGGGTTTCTGTCGGCTCCTAATGCTTGTGTCCAGCGCTCTAACCCAGTGAACCATCCCCCGGCACCAAGAGAAGACACTTGACTCGCGCAGACGGTGCCAGATGGAGCGAAAGGGGGCGCTAAACAAAAGGCAGGAGACGGTCAGTAATCCGTGTAGGAGTACAGGGAGCAGTGGACACTTGGATGGAACCTGGGGGGATAGAGTTGGGGAGGGGGAAGGAGCGGGGAATGAGATAGGGTGAGGGAGGGGGAGGGGAGGGGAAGAGTTGGAACCGGAAATGACAGGCAGTGAAGATCCAGTACAGGATGCTAAGCTGAGGAGGAAGAGAAGTCATGTTTATTCTTGAGGGAACCCCTTCTGGCTCCCTGCGGAGGAGCAGACTAGAGAAGGACAGAGCCCAGAGACGAGGAGGTAGAAGCTACAATGGCAAATGAGATGAGTTCAAGATGAAGGTGATGGTCTGGGGGCGTGGCTCAGTGGTAGAGCCTCTGCCTAGAATCCTCCAGGGAGGGGCTGGGGGCGTGGCTCAGTGGTAGAGCCCCTGCCTAGAATCCCTCAGGGAGGGGCTGGGGGCGTGGCTCAGTGGTAGAGCCCCTGCCTAGAATCCCCCAGGGAGGGGCTGGGGGCATGGCTCAGTGGTAGAGCCCCTGCCTAGAATCCCCCAGGGAGGGGCTGGGGGCATGGCTCAGTGGTAGAGCCCCTGCCTAGAATCCCCCAGGGAGGGGCTGGGGGCGTGGCTCAGTGGTAGAGCCCCTGCCTAGAATCCCTCAGGGAGGGGCTGGGGGCGTGGCTCAGTGGTAGAGCCCCTGCCTAGAATCCCCCAGGGAGGATCTGGGAGCATGGCTCAGTGGTAGAGCCCCTGCCTAGAATCCCCCAGGGAGGGGCTGGATATGGCTCAGTGACAGAATACCAGCCTAGAATCTTCCAGTTAGGGTCTGGGGGCGTAGCTCCGTGGCAGTGTGCTGGAGACCTTGGGGTCCCTCTCCAGCACTAAGAATGCGAAAGGATAGACCCATGAGGTAGAACCAATTGACTCAAGTTGACCAGTAAGACCAAAACTGGGGTTGAGAGAGGAAGACTGGGCTCTCTGGAACGCCTCACTTGGAAGCTGACCCTAGAGAGAGAAAGAAGCAGGGCCAGTCTCGAGTGTGAGGTCCTGCGGCTTCTCCGCCGAGTGCGTCAAGCCTGGTTCCAGGCACGCCAATCTGGAACCCTGGGAAGGACCTGGCTGATAACCCCAGCCTAGAACTACACAGGAGAGGCTGAGAAGGGAGTTGGAGGGCAGGCTGAGGCTGGATGGGAGGAGCTTCAGCCATAAATGGTTGCTCGGACGGGGGCGGGGAGAAGGGGCGGGGAGAAGGGGGCGGGGAGAAGGGGGCGGGGAGAAGAGGAATGGGGGCAGCCGGCACAGGTAGCCCAGCTCCATTTATCCTTCTACCCATGAAGAAAGGGCAACAGAGCCCCAGAGTTCTGGAAGGATCTGTGATGAGGAAGATAGAGGTGTAAACACAGCTTTGAAGAAATTTGGCTGTTGGCAGGGCAGTGGGAGGTAGCCTGGGCAACATGTGACCCTACAAGAGACTGTTTACAATGTTACTGCTAGAAGGAGAATGAATATACAAGTAGCGGTTTGGGGAGGGTCAGAGAACACTGCCAGTCTTGAGAAAGCGAGGACACGGCGGCCCAGGGCGGCCATCACATCCTGTGCACGTCCAGATGTGGGTAGATGTTCTCTGAACAAGTGACTCGGGGGTGGGGTGGGGGGGGGGACAGATAAGAGGAGACATCCCTGGGTGCCCTCCGAGATCAGGGATAGGAGGAAGCAGAGAGATTGGCAGACACAGGTTTTAAAGCTAGGGAAAGAACACACCGACACTCTTCATGGGATGCCTACGTATGTGCTTGGAGCAAAGTGGGGGAGACAGCGGAGGTCACCCCACCCCAAGCTCCGGCGTGCACTCCACTGGGCACCTCTTTTCCTCTACAGCATTCAGAGAGAGCATATCATAGTCATGGAGTAGTTGTGGAGGACGTGTGAGCCCAGGCTGGACCCCTTTACCCTCTCGGAGCCTCCACTTCCCCACCTGTAAAGCCAGAAGCTTGGCCTCCCACAAGTTGTAGAGGTGGGGTGTGTATGTAGCATTCCACACATCTTGCATCTCACGCTCATGGTACTCAGGGGGGCCGACGGAGGGTCATCCCAGAACCCTAGGACTCTATAACGCGATCTCCATGTTCCCGCCAGGGTTGGGTGCCGCAGGCAGACGGTCTCACCCTCTCCGAATTGTTCTGTATCCATCCAGCCTGCCAGCTCCCCTTCTCCCCCTCCCCTCCCCTCCCAGCCCGCTCCACCCCGTGCACTCTGGGCACAGCCAGACTCGAACATATCCCAAGTGAACATTTGGCAGGCGGGGACCCCCATGATTCATGCCCCCCCCTCTTTTTTTTTTTTTTTTTTTTATGGCCAGCCCAGCCGGCCAGAGTATGTGAGAGACATTCTTGGCCTCTTGGTGCGCCCGGGATTAGCAAGGGTGGGGGCGGCTGGGTGGGAGACTGCAGACTGTTCAGCTCTCCTCGAGGCAGGGGGTGGTCAGGCACGAGCGGTTGTCTGAAGCGGCCGCCAAGTTGGCCGGGGAGGGAACATGGCCCCATAAACTGAGGCCACGTCTGGGAACCAGACAGCATGGGCTGGGGCGTGGATGGGAGGGAGAGAAACTAACTACTTACTCCGTGTCCAGGGATGGAAGGAGAGCCAGGACACCGGGACGGCTGGCACTGCTGCGCCACCCCCCCCCCAGCTGTTTGTCTTCTGTGAGCCCCTCGGTACCCGCCACGCAGCCTCTGCCCTGACACCAGGCCTGGCTCAGATCTCTATGCCAGCTGATGAATTAGAAGCGAGGTGGCCCAGGCACCTTCAGTCCCAGGTTCCCCATGTCACCACTGGGACTATGCCTTTCCATCCACTGGGGGAGCCGAGGTTTCTGCTCGAACTGGAGATTCCAGGCGGAGGCTGTGCCCCCCACCCCCCACGCCATCATTTCAGAATAAACCATATGTCCTCTTAAATCACCTGTCCCATGCCTGCCTGCCGTGACAATATGGGGGCTTTGATCCCAGCGCTCAGGGGAAAGGAGCAGACCTGATTATCTGTGAGTTTGAGACCAGCCTAGCTCTCCAAGGCTGAGACAAGGAGGATTAGCATGAATTAGGCCAGCCTGGCTGCCGGGTGAGAGTCTGTCTTGAAAACAAGACAACACAACAAAACAAAAGCCAAATCAAGAGCTTGAGATGTGTCTCGGTTGGTAAACTCCTTGTCTGGCATGCCCAAAGTCCCCGGTCCCTTGGCTCTGTGTAAACCAGGCATGGTGGCACACAACTGTAATCCCAGCACACTTGGGAAGTGGAGGCAGGAGGATCAGAAACTCATGGCCAGCCTCTGCTATAGAAGGAATTCGGAGTCAGCCTGGGCTACATAAGCTGTTCTTAAAATAAATAAATAAATAAATAAATAAATAAATAAATAAATAAATCACGAACCACAAGCTGCAACTGTGCTCACTACCAATGCACCCTGATGTGTGCCTACACACCGTGGCTAGGTCCCCTGGCCCTGTCATCCCCAGCCAGACCTGTGCCTCCTACTCAGACAATAATCTTCAAAGCAAGTCCTCTCTCTCTCTCTGTCTCTCTGTCTCTCTGCTTCTTTCTCTCTCTTTCTTGCTCTTCCTCCCTCCATTCCTCCTTCTCCCCCCCCTCCGTGCATGCATGCGGGCGAGTGTGTGTGTGCGCGAGTGTGTGTGTGTGTGTGTGTGTGTGTGTGTGTGAGAGAGAGAGAGAGAGAGAGAGAGAGAGAGAGAGATGGGACAGAGGAGTGGGAAGATGAACAATGGAGAGAGGGAAAGGAGATGGGTCCCCACCCACTTTGTGCTCACAAAGTCCCCAGAGAAATTTACTGGGCCAAGAGCAGATGTTAGGAGGTCCCTGTTTGTGGGTGGAAAGACAGATTCACGGTTAAGAGTGCGTGCTGCTCTTCCAGAGGACTCAAGTTGAGTTTCTAGTGCCCATGTCAGATGACTTACAGCCAGTGATAATCATTCCAGCTCTGGGGCCTGAAAGCCTCTTCTTGATGCCATCGATATTGCACATGCACACGCACACGCGCACACACACACACACACACACACACTCACGCACACACACATATACACACAAATACACATACTTACATACACACAAATACACATACTTACATACACATACATAAACACACATACAAACACACATACTCACATATACCCTCATATACAGACACACACACTCACAAAATACACACTCACATACATTCACACACATACACACACCCACACACAAATGCACTTACACTCACACAAACACACACACATACACACACACACTCATACACACATACAAAGAGTCAGACAAACACACACACACACACACACACACACACACAGAGGAGAGAGAGCTAGAGGGATGACTCAATGGGTAAATGCAATCGCTGCTCTAGCAGAGGACCAGATGTGAGTTCCCAGCACTCACTTCAGGTAACTCACGGCAGCCTGTAACTCTAGCTCCAGAGACCCAACAGCCCTGGCCTCCGTGAGTACCTGCACACACGCGCGCATACTCACAGAGACATAGACACCTTCATAACTTAATGCAAGTCAGCCTTTTAAGAAGTAAAATTTATTTTAAAGAAGAGTTCCTTGTTTGCTGAGTGAGAAGGTACATTCCTGCTGTCCCAGGATTCGGGACGCTGAGGCAGGAGAACACGGAGTTGAAGGCGAGCGTGAGCTAGCTCTGCCCTTGTTGTGTGCCTTGTAGTGCTGGGGATTGAACCACTGACTTTGCAAATGCTGCACAAGTGATCTGTTATTAAGCCACACCCTAACTCCTCACTCGGGGATTCTAGGCAGGGGCTCTACCACTGAGCCACGCCCCCAGTCCCTCACTGGGGGATTCTAGGCAGGGGCTCTACCACTGAGCCACGCCCCCAGCCCCTCACTGGGGGATTCTAGGCAGGGGCTCTACCACTGAGCCACGCCCCCAGCCCCTCACTGGGGGATTCTAGGCAGGGGCTCTACCACTGGGCCCCACCCCCAGTCCCTCCCTGGGGGATTCTAGGCAGGTGCTCTACCACTGAGCCACACCCCCAGTCCCTCCCTGGGGGATTCTAGGCAGGGGCTCTACCACTGAACCACACCCCCAGCCCCTCATTGGGGGATTCTAGGCAGGTGCTCAACTACGGAGCCACGCCCCCAGCCCCTCACTGAGGAATTCTAAGCAGGTGGTCTATCACCGAGCCACACCCCTGGCTCTCTTTTTACGTTTTACCTTGAGACAGGGTACCACTAAGTTGTCCAGGCTAACCTTAAACTTGCAATCTTCCTGCCCTCAGCCTCTTAAGTAGCTGGGGTAGTATTCCTGTACCATCCTGCCTGGCAAGGGATAGCCTTATCTAGAGCCAAGAACAAAGTTTCATTATCTATCTCAGGATGGCTTTTCACTTGAGGCAATCCTTCTGCTTCAGTCTCCAGAGTTCTCCGGTTGTAGGTACATACTACCACACCCAGCAAGAGGCTGGTTTTTGAGTCTTACCTTCTCTCCTCCCGTCTCTAAGGCACTGGGCAAGGTAGTTAACCCCTTCAGCCTTTAATTTCTAATCATGAAATGGGAAAGGTGTCACATCCGGCAAGAGTGGGGGAACAGCTTTGGTTAAGGCCGAAAAGCACTGGCAGTGAAACCCCGGGCACGCTTCTGTTCACAACCTTCCGTCCACTCTGAGAAGTGCCTAGGAGCCCCGAGTTCCTGGGGTCCCTGCCATGGAAAAGCTGGGGTGCTGAACCCGCAGCACGCTTTAGCGAGTTGAGGGAGCAGAAGATGGATCAAAGCCCAAACAGAGCTAGCATGCTTCCTGCCCAGAATCAGTCCTGCTGGGAGCTCTGAGACCTGTCCCCATAGGGGACACCCAGCCAAGTCCTCACCATGCCTGGACCAGATCCTGATGACAGTCAGGCCAGGCCGGAGCCCAGGGACTCAGCTCTCTCCCTGTTCGCTCCTTAAAAGTCCACCGGGCAAGCTCCAGGGCTTGCGTGCACAGGACTGCATTCCCAGCATGCCACGGGAGGGGGGAATCTGGCTAGAAGGCTCCCCGGGAAAAAAAAATGCCTGGCTCTGGAACATTCCCTGGGAAAAGGCCACCGCACCAAGACCTGGAGCAGGGTGACAGCTGGCCACCCAATACTCAGTGTTCTGCTGTGTGGGGTTTATGAAGGAGAAGGGGTTTCACAAGAAGGGGAGACTCGGAAGGAGGGAGACAGAGAGAGGAAGGGGCATAGGAAGAACCCAACGTTGACCTTTTCAGTGGGTGGGGGGACTCAGGCCCTTCCTCACTCTCTTTCCTGGTCTCATGTCTCTGTTCACAGGCCCTGTCACATGTACCAAACCCTACCTCTAGTCTCCCAACCAGGGGCCCCAGCTATTCTGCCTTTTCTTTCTTTCTTTCTTTCTTTCTTTCTTTCTTTCTTTCTTTCTTTCCTTCCTTCCTTCCTTCCTTTCTTTCTTTCTTTTTTTTTTTTTTTGGTTTTTCGAGACAGGGTTTCTCTATGTAGCTAGCCCTGGCTGTCCTGGAACTCACTCTGTAGACCAGGCTGGCCTTGAACTCAGAAATCCCCCTGCCTCTGCCTCTCAAGTGCTGGGATTACAGGCGTGCGCCACCACGCCCGGCCCCTGCCTTGTCTTTCTTTCCCCAGGCCTCAGTGAACTCCAAGACAGAATAATCCATGGCTGGGCCCCACCGAGGACATCTCAAACACTTCTGGACTGTCAAGTCAGGTAGGTGTGAACGCTAGGCTTCGTGCGGGTTCTCAGGCCCTGAGGCGGGGCCGTGGGGTCTCCTCGGCAAAGGCGTGTTCAGAGTAGCAGTGGGCACTGAGCACGAACTGGCCACGTGGGGTGGCGTGAGATGGTGTGAGCTGTCCCCTTGGAATGGTAGTCAGCAGTGGGTGGTCAATCCTTGTGTGGCATTGCCCAATAGGACAGTGGCTAGTAGGCCTCTGTGAGCTGGTCCTCGGGGCAGTCGTCAACCCTAGTGTGAGCTGGCCCTTTAAGACAGTGGTCAGTCAGAGTGTATAAGTTGACCTCATGGGATGGTGATCTACCTATGGATGGATGAGCTGACCTCATGGGGCGGTGGTCAGCTCTGGGTGTGAACTGGTACCATGGGGCGGTGGTCAGTCCTGGGTGGGAGCTGACCTGTTCACGAGACAGTGGTCATTCCTGGTATAAACTGGATCTACAGTGAGCCCTGATAACAATTGGACCCATGCGGCAGTGGTCAACTTTGGTGTGAGCTCTCTTTTTAGAATGATTGTCTGTCCGTCCGTCCGTCCATCTGTCATCCCAAGAAGGCTTCCTGCAGGAGGAAGCATGGCCCTCTCATTGGATTCGAACGAAGGGACCGGAAGGGGTGTAGCAGTCGGGTACACAGAGGTATCTGGATTCTGAGTGGGAGCTATGGCAGGCTCAGGGTGAGGCCACACCCCTGGGTGGGGACGCCGGTGATCTAGGGCGTCAGTCCCGCTGAAGGAGGAAAGGGATCGACAGAGGCTTGCAGGTGGGCGACGGGCTCTCAGAGACAGGATCCCGGCATTCATAAGAAAGAGGGGCCCTTGGGACCCGCTCTGTCTTTCAAGCTATGGAAACTTCCAGACTAGACTCTGCTCCACCCACCACACCCAAACACATACATACTCCATCCATGTAGAAGGGCCGGCGGGCTCCACCCAAGTCAACCACAGGGGTAAATGCGGCTTGCAGACCTCAAATCCCATGAACCGAGAGGTCCTGAAGGTCTCCAGGGGGATTCCAAGTCGGACGAGTCCCTTCCCAGCCCCCTCAATCCCCCATCCCTCACCCCTGAGCAACGCAGTCTCCCTGAAAGCACTGGTTGGGAAAAATGCTTCCCTACAAAGTAGATCACCTTCCAGGGATTCCAGAGCGTGGGAAGACCCCACGTCTCGGCTCCCAAGTATGTCTTGTCCCTGGGGAAGAGAAAGGAGGACTGGCCATTGAAATGTTAGGTTTGAGCCCCACAATCTGGATCCAACCTGTCCAACTCTAGCCTCAATTTCCCCATCTGTAAGGCAGACGACCCAAATAAATAAAGTGTAATAAAATAATCTTTATTTGTGTGTAAGAGAGAGAAAGAGACACAGAGGTGCATGAACACACATACACACACACACACACACACACACACACACACACACACACACAGGGCGGGGGAGAGAGAGAGAACCACAATGCATATGTGAAGGTCAGGGGACAGCTTGCAGATTGCACCCTGGTTTTCCGTTTCCATTGCGTGGGTCCCAGGGATTGAACTCACATCTCCAGGCTTGGCTGAAACAGGCCTACGAAGCCCTGTTGTCAGCCCAGATCCATTTCCTCAACAACCTCTTTGACAGAAGACTTTAAACTTTCACGTTCTCCAGCACCGACGAGCCCTCCCCTGGGTAAGGGGTTTTGAGGTCCTTCCTGCTCGGCCCCTCAGAGAAGCCCCTCCGTGCCACCCACATGTAAAAGAGAAGCTGGTGTGTCCTACGGGATGCCATCAGGGGTACAGTGGGGGCAAAGCCGAGGAGACAGCCGGGAAGGGTGGGGAGGAACTTGGAAAAATTTCGAGCCTTGACAGCCCCAGATGGAAGTGATTAAGCACTGGGAGGAGACACGGGTGGGGGGGAGGGGGAGGGGAAAGGACGGTCGCTGCAGAGCTCTGAGCTCCACGCTCAGACCCTGAAATGCCTGGACGTGCGGCACAAGGACATACATACACAGCCTGTCTCAAGAGTCCAGAGTTGTCATAGAAGCTAAGGCGACAAAGGCCATCTGCAGACCCTGCCCAGAGTGCCGCTGGCCACGGGTCCCTACAGTTCAGATCTACACTGCACTCAACAATGATCTCTGTGCATCCTCCAAGCCTCTTGTAGCTCCTCTACAGACCCCCCCCCAATTTCTCCATCCCCACCCCGCCCACCTCCCCGCATCAACCCCACTCAGTCCTTTGGCAAATTTCCAGCTTGGGATGGGTTTGATTTCCTTTAGTTTGCAGTGGGAGTGACAGTCAGAGGACAACCTGTCCCCAGGATCCTTTCCCCTCACAGTTGAGATGGCTTCTCTCGTCGGCCTGGGACTTCAACACATCGGCCAGACTGGTTTCCAGGAACCCTCCTGTGGTCCCCTGCCCAGGCCCCCACCCCTGGCGCCCCCAGTCTACAGCATTGGGATTGTTGGCGCATGCCACCACACCCAGTTTGTTTTTATGTGGGGTTTTGGGAATCCAAGCCCGGGTCCTCAGTTGACCAGCTAAGCCGTCTCCCCAGCCCTATTCGCATGTGTTGATACAGGGTCTCCTGGTCTTGAACTAACCGTGTTCGCCAAGGATAAATGTGACCCTCTGACCCTCCTGTCTCCAGTACTGGGATTACAAGCACTCGGTCACGTGTGACTGGTTTATGCATGGACTGGGATTCGAACTGATGGCCTTGTGCACGCTAGGCAAGCTACCTACCGAGCCACGTCCCTGGGCAGCCGAGAGGATATTTTCTTATCACTTTGTCAGTGGCCTGTGATAGCCCAGGCAAGGGGCTGGTAGGTGAAGAAGAAGAAGGAATAGGTCCAGACGGGAGGAGGAGGTAGCCCTGTGTGGGATTGGACAATGAGGAAGAGGGGCGTGAGCGGTGGGCAGGAGGCAGCTGGGGTCCTGTGGCGAGAGGATGGAGGTGCTGCGGGAGGGGGTGGGGACAATCGAGGCTGGGCTGGACCGGGGCAATGGCTGATCTCCTTTGCACCTGACTCTACAGCAGGTTGGGAACATGTTGGTGTAACAGGCTTCTTGGTATAGAGCTGGCTGCTGAAGTCTTTAATGAGAATGGAAGTCTTGTCAGGGGGGTGGGGGTGGGGTGCAGGTGGGCTGGGGGTGGGGTGGGAGTGTGCCTTTAATCCCAGCACTCAGGAGGCAGCAGCAGGCAGCTCCCTGGAGCTCGAGGCCAGTCTGGCAAGCTTCAGGACAGCTCTGGAGAAAAACCAGTTTTGAAATATTATATACATATATGTCATATACCCCATATACGCCATATACCCCAAATACGCCATATATGCCATATACGTCATATGTGCCATATACGCCATATACATCATATACATCATATACAAATACATATACATATGCATATACATATACAGCATATACATGTACATGTACATATACATATTATACATATACTACATATTACACATATACTACATATACACCATCTATACCATCTACAGCATCTACATCTACATGTACATGTACATCTACATCTACATCTACATATGGGAAAAGAAAAAGAAAAATCTAGGGGCTGGGGAAATAGCCCAACTGGTCACATGCTTGCCATGCAAATGTAAGAACCCGAGTTCAGATCCCTAACACGTGAAAGCACAGGGCACGCCAGTGTATGCGTCTGAATTCCCAGGGCTGGGAGACGCAGTCAGACTGATCCTAGGTGGTTTCTGGGCAGCCAGTCCAACCAGATGGGCAAGCCCCGGGTTCAATGAGACACCGCCCCAAAGACATGGGGGGATAGGATGATGGCTCATGGGTCCGAGGGCTCCTGTGTGAGAAGCCAGGGGCGAGCACTTTGTAGCCCCAGTGGTGGCCGCAGAGAAGACAGGAAGATTTCTGAGGCTGCCTGGTGGCCCGGCCAGTGCCAGGTTCAGTGAGACCTGTCATAGGGAATGAGGAGGAGAGAGACAGAGGAGGACACTAGACGGCTTCCTCTCTCTCTCTCTCTCTCTCTCTCTCTCTCTCTCTCTCTCTCTCTCTCTCTCTGTGTGTGTGTGTGTATTTGTCTCCCTTTCTCTCTGTCTCAGTCTCTATATGTCTGTGTATTTGTCCCTGTCTTTCTTTCTCTTTCTTTCTGTCTTTCTGTCTTTCTGTCTTTCTGTCTGTCTGTCGTCTGTCTCTCTGCAGACACCCAGACACAAGGAAAAAAAAGAAGAGAAAAATGGAATTTGATAAAGGTGTACACCCTCTGTCAACCTATAGCCACCAGACACGTATGTGCAAATGAGCGCGCCCGCCCTACACGCATACATGCAACCCACGTGTACAAAAGGCCGAGCGGTTTTTCAGTTTTCTCATAGATGAGACGAGACAGCCTGTGCTACATGAATCCCTAGTGCCGAAACATATTGATATATATTAATTTTACCAGAAGGATTTTACTGTGACATTTTCACACTTGTATATGTTGTATGCCTGATCATATTTATATCATAGATAGGATAAAGGTCATAAGCCTGACAGACCCTCCCTTCCTCTTCCCAAACAGTCTCTCTTCTGCTTTCGTGCCTTGCTTGTTTGAGGCAAGATCTCGCGCCGCCCGGGCTCACTATCAGCTGAGGATGATCTTGAGTTTCACAATCCTCCTGCCTCCACCTCCCAGCCGCTGAGACCGCAGCCTCGTGCCACCACATCCAGCATCAAAGCGGGTTTTGATTTATATTCCTTTGGTGACTGGAGATGTCAGACATCAAATCCTGTTTTAAATTACTCAGAAGGAGAAGAAGGCGGGGCGGGGGAATGGGTAATAACTGAAAACTTTTAACTGGGGAGAAATGAACTAGTATACGAAAAACTAAATATCCCTGAAGAAATAGAATGTCTAAATAAATGGGAAGGTCCCCCACATTTGTGGAGAGGAAGATGGGACACTGTCATGGCGGCAACTGTGTCCAAGGCCAGTGGCCGTGCTGATGAAAATGTCAGTGCAATCTCCAGCAACTCCACCCGTGTTATCTTTAGAGATGGAAGAAGAAGAGGGGAGGGAAACCAGACCTAAAATTTATTTCTTAAAGATTGGTTTTGTTTTTCTCGTATGTACATGTGTGCGTGTACACGTAGATGACAAAACCATAGTCATAGATCAAGACAGCCTGTTAGCAGGTGTAAGAACAGGCAAAGCCAATGGAATAAAATCAGCACACAGGGATGGCTATTCCAGCCCATGGAGTGTGAACACGAGCGCCCAAACTACCCCGTGGGGGGAAGGATACTTTTGTTTTGTGTTTTAAACAGGCAGGCTGGGCCATTTGGATTTTCACATGTGAAGAAGGGACCTGGGACCCTGGGGCCTGGTTGGTTAAATGCTTGAGGTAGAGTCCTCTCACCCAGCACGCCTGAGGCCCCGAGCTCCTCCCCAGCTCCGCAGAAACCAGGCTTGGTAGCACACACCCGCGGTAAGAGGACACAGAGGCAGAGGCACATGGCTATAAGTTCAAGGCTAAGCCTGCTGTCACACATTGAGTGGCGAGCCAGCATGGTCTTGGGAAAACGGGGAGGGGGAGGGGGAGGGGGACAATGGTTTTTAGATATTTCTCTCATCCTACAGTTTGTCTTTTCATTTGTCTTATTTTTATTTGTGCTGTATGTGTCTGCCTGTGTGTACACGACTGTATGTATATCTGAGCATGAATGTGTGTGCATGGGAGTTTGGGTGCTGGCAGAGGTCCAAACAGATGAAAACATCCCCTGGAGCTGGCGTTACGGGTGGGGGCGGACCACTCTACGTGGGCGCTACCAGACCCACTCCAGTCCTCCGTAAGAGCAGCGTGGCAGCGTGTGCTCTCACCACCGAACCAACTCTCCAGCCTTTATCCCTTCATTTCTAGATCCAGTCCTTTAAAGTTTTTTAATTTGGGTAAAAGCCCAATACACCTCGGTCAGTAAAGTGCTCCATGAGCCCAATTATACACAAACTATATGTTATGATATATTTATTTTTTTAATTGGGTGTGTGTGTCTATGAGTGTGCGGGTGTGTGTTAGCACGCGCAAAGCACTTACATGCACACACATGTGTGGATGCCAAGGATTGGTGTTGGGTGTGTTCTCCAATCACTTTCCACCTTTTTTTTTTTTTTTGAGACAGGGTTCCCCACCCCCCACTGAACCTGGAGCTCACTGATTGGCTATTCTGGCTGGCCAGTGAGCTCCAGGGATTACACATCCCATGTGTGTGTGCATGCGCGTGCATGTGCGCATGCGCGTGTGCATGCACGTGTAAGTGGATGCTGAGAATCCAAACTCAGCTCCTCAATGCATGTGCAGCAAGTACTTTACTGACTGAGCCGTCTCTTCAGCCCTACAAATCGTATTTGAAATGGCCTAAGAGATGCTGCCTGTGAGAGATTTAAGGGGAGAAGGCTGGAGAGGTGGCTCTGTGCTTAAAAGCACCTGCTGTGCCGGGCGTGGTGGCGCACGCCTGTAATCCCAGCACTCTGGGAGGCAGAGGCAGGCAGATTTCTGAGTTCGAGGCCAGCCTGGTCTACAGAGTGAGTTCCAGGACAGCCAGAGCTACACAGAAAAACCCTGTCTCGAAAAACCAAACCAAAACAAACAAACAAACAAAAAACCCCAAACAAACAAAAAAAGCACCTGCTACTTTTGCACACGGCCCGAGTTTGGCTCCCAGCGTCAGCACCACCAGATGACCCTCACCACCACGCGTGACTCTAGCTCCGGAGGATCTGCCACCCCTGCCTGCCTTCTCATCCACATATGTGTATGCATGTGTGCACACACGTGCACACATATAAAATAAAAGATTTTTGTTTTAAAGAGAGAGACTTGGAAATGGTGGTGGTGTGGAGGAGAGAGACCCCACGGCATATAGAGCTTGCCCAGTGAGGACTGAGGTGATTTGGGAAAGGGGAGGAATGAGATTGGGAGAAGATGAGAGAAAGCTGGGACCCTTGTCCCTGGGGCAGCCATGGCTGTCTCTGGGAACTCACTGTCAAATTCCCTAAATTCCCTCATCTTAATTTTAGAACTGGTGCTTGGCGCCAGTCAGGGCAGCTCCCAGCGAGGGGACGACGTGAGGCAGGGGTTGTCAGCCTTGGCCCAATCTCCAGGCTAGCCCTTTTCCATGGGAAGTCTATAAGAGGCATGATCCGAGGCCGAGGCCTGTGCAGGGTTCGGGCATGGGGCCATGGGTCAGAAGGCCACGGAGCCCAAGGCTTCGGTTCCCACTGACATCGATGTAGGTGTCAGGAGACCTGAATCATCCAGCCTGTGGCCAGCCCCCTCCTCGGGGAGAGAAGACATAGCAAAGGCATGAGACAGTACCCAAGCCTAGGCAAGCAGCCCCAGGCTGGCCTGAACACAGGCTGTTTTCTCAAACTGGCCAGTGGGACCCACCGCAGGGAAAGAGAAAGATGTCATCATCTTGGTTTCTAACAAGCCACCACCACTACCCCCCCTTTATGATTCACAAAATTAATTTCAATGGCTACAGAAAGGAGTCTGTCTCAGGGCCAAGGGGTCATAAACACAGGGACTATTAACAGCCCCAGCCAGACTGCCAGGGGTACTGGGGGGGGGATTGGGGGGGAAGATAGGACGCTTCCAGAAAGACGGACTTATTTAGGCTTCTCATTAACCAAGTGGAAAGAGGAGAGTCTGCCCAAGCCTGGGGCGGAACCTGACCTACATCTAGGCAGGAATTTCCCAAGAGGACCGGCCACGGGGGACCATCCTGAGCTGTGGTCCCACCCACCTCCACTACCACCCAAGGAGGTATCCTCATCACACTGCCGTTAGGAATAGGCCAGATGGGGGCATCCCAGCCAGGTGGGATATGACGCAGACTCGGTCCATCTCTCCATGCATGACAGTCGGAGAACCAGCCAGGTAAGGACACACGTGTGTTGGGCCACCATCTATACACACATATGTTTTTACATCTCTGACCACGAGGTTGGCTCTGTCTCCCCTTTCTCCAGCCAGGTGGACCCCAAGTTGGGGTGCAGAGACGTGCCCCGCCCATGAGGGGGGTATACCAAAGGTTTAAATTGACCCGATGAGAGCAGGGTATGGTAGTACTTGGGAAGTAGAGGCAGAAGGGTCAGGAGTTCAGAGTCAGCCTGGACTACATAGTGAACTGGAAGCTAGTCTGAGCTACCCGAGACCTTTTCTCAAAGGCAATAACCAGAAAAGCTGAAAATTAAGTGGGTCTGGGGCGCACACCTGTCATTCTAGCTAGCACTGGAACTACAGGCAAGAGGTTCAGGAGTTCAAGGCTAGTCTTGGCCACATAGCAGGTTCAAGAGCAGGTTCAACACAATCATAGACACACACACACACACACACACACACACACACACACACTGGACCAGGTGAGCTCGGCTGTTTCCTGATGTTCTCATATAGGCTGTCCCTCCCGATGCTGTGACGTAATTAGTGAGGCCCACAAGTCACCCCCAAAGTCAGGAGATATTTCAAGCTTAGGACAGAGGGTTGGTGGGGGGGGGGAAGCACAAGGCACGCACGTGCAAGGATCATTCTGTGTCTTGGACACCAGTTCCGCTACTCGCCGCCGAGCAGAGGCCCCGCCCTGTGCAGTCTGTCCCACTAAGGCGCAGAAATGAGGGCAGCTGGCAAACTCTAGCCTGTCCCAAGTCTCCAAGGTCCTGAGAACATGGTTTCCCGAAGACCTCAGACCCCCAGGATGGGGGGTGGGGGGATGGGGGTTGGTGGGGTGAGAGGAATGAGCCGGGGGAGGGGGGGGGGCGGTCCACATTCGAAGGAGCTTGAGATGAAGTGCAGCTGTACACGGGGCTGATCTGGTTTGAAAAGGCTTGCCCAGGGCCCACGCACGAGGCGACCCGGCTGGAGGAGCCTCCCCTGGGAAGCCCTCCGTTCCCAGCTGCAGGCTTGCGGCTGCCAGAGGCAGGACAGACACAGACGAGCTGGACCTGGCAGAGGCTGGGAACTGGGAGCCTGCCCGAGTCCTGGAGCTGGAATGAAGGAGAAAACCTGTCCAGCAATGAGATCAAGGCGATGGCAGCAGTGTCTCCCCCAGGGAGCAGAGCTCTGTGTCCCAGGACATTCCAAACTCTTCGAACAAAACATGGGGTGGGAGGCCGGCCAGGCTGGGATGGTGCCAATCGGTCTCCCCCCCCCACCCCTCACATCCTCACATGCATGCGCACGGGCACACACACACACACACACACACACACACACACACACACACCATCAGTACAGGGAGGTGTTATGACTCTCCTCCAAGACTCAGGGGCTGTCCCAGCTGACAGTGGGACCGGCTGGGATCACAGCATGAACTGCCGGGAATTCTGCCCACACAAGTGGCCTGGGGACGTGGCGTCTAGACACCTGCCACGTTCCCCGGGGCAGGACACCGCACGTGCTCATCGGACCAAGCCGGGCACGGTGTGTGGCGCTGTGGGAACTGGTTCAGAGCGTCCACCTGGCTGGCGACAGCTGAGGCAGATTAGACTGACCAACCCCAGCCGGGGAGCCAGGTTTGGCCCGTCCCCAACTTGCTAGGTAACGGAGGCTCATTACCGGGATTTGCTCGAGACCAAATAGTTACTGCACTCTGATGCAGGATTCTCACGCAGGACCAGCGTCCTTCTGCTCCCAGATTCTTCTGATTACACACTGTGCTGACAGCTGGGGGACCACTGAGACAGACCCTGGGCTCAGAGAGTCTGTCTGGACTCACCGTAGTACCTCAAAAAACTATCAAGTGCCATGTGGTGGTGGCGCACGCCTTTAATCCCAGCACTTGGGAGGCAGAGGCAGGCGGATTTCTGAGTTTGAGGCCAGCCTGGTCTACAGAGTGAGTTCCAGGACAGCCAGGGCGATACAGAGAAACCCTGTCTTGAAAAATAAAAACAAAACAAAACAAAACAAAACAACAACAACAACAAAACTATCAAGTGTAGCCAGATACGGTGGCTCACATCAGTACTTGGGAGTCTGTGGCCGTGAGTTCAAGATCAGCCTGGACTACAGAGTGAGACTCTGTTGGAAGAAAGACCTGAAGGAAGGGTATAGGGAAGAAGAGAAGGAGAAGAGATAGGAAGAGGCTCCATCAGTGAAGTGAGTTGTTGCCTTGGCGACGTGAGGACTTAAGTTCAGATCCTCCAAACCCACGTAAGGAGCCACACGTGGCCGCGCATACCCATAGTCCCGGCTCTGGGGACGCAGAGACAGAAGATCCTCGGGGCTGATTCATCAGCCAGTGCAGTTGGATACATGAGCTAGTCCAAGGTCAGCGAGAGACCTTGTCAGAAACGAAGGTGTAGGAAGTGGGGGCTGGTGGTGGTGGCAGTGCATACCTTTAGTCCCAGCACTCGGGAGGCAGAGGCGGGCGGATCTCTGTGAGTTCGAGGCCAGCCTGGTCTACAGAGCAAGGTCTGGGGAAAACATCATTAATAATAATAACAACAATAACAATACGTGGACGGGGCTGGAGAGATAGCTTAGCAGGTAGGAATACCGGCTGCTCTCCCAGAAGACCTGGGTTGGGTTCCCAGCACCCACATGGTGGTTCACAATCTGTAACTCCAGTCCCTGGGGCTCTTAGGTCCTCTTCTGGCCTCCTCGGGCACTGTGCACATGTGATTACATAGACATACATGCAAAACACCCATAGACATACATGCAAAACACCCATCACATAGAATAATACTAATAAAATTAAAGCTGCGAGTCATTGAGGAAGACATCTGATGCCAACCTCTGGTCTACACACACGTACACACACACACACACACACACACACGCACACGCACACGCACACGCACACACAGCAAGGAAGGAAGGGAGAGAAGGAAGGAAGGCAAGTTCAATGCCTTCGTTCTCCACATTCATAAACTGGATCCAGAATTGGCTAGGGCTCATCCCACAGTCCCAGAGAAGCCAGGATGGAGACGGAATTCAGCATCAGACCTCTAACGGTGGCACTCAGAAGACCAGCCGATGCCCAAACACCATTCATAAATAAATAAATAAATAAATAAATAAATAAATAAATAAATCAAGCAAAAACCAAATAAAACCAGCACAGCAGCTGGTATTTCAGACCTGTGGGGCTTGGTGCGGGGGTGGGGGGGTGGAGGGTGGGGTGGGGTTGGGGGTGGGGAGGGAATCCTGATTGCTTCCCGGAAGCAGTGTTCTTCCTAAGAGGCAAGTCGTCTCTAACCCTAACCCTGACCCTCACTGAAGAGGCAGTGACTCTAGGGAGGGACATTGCCACATCCACAAAAGGAAAACTGCAGCCAAGCAGGTGGCTCACACCCACCAGTCGTCGCACCCCCTGGGGTCTCAGACAGGCTCGCAGCAGCTGCGGAGTGAGCAGGCCTGGGGGCTGGAGATGGGGCTGTGCTGGGAGAGCCCGCCTAGTACTCATGGAGCCCTAGGTCCCACCCTCTTGACACGGGGCATAAAGGCACACGCCTGTAATCCAATAACATGAGAGGTAGAGGCGGGGGCGGGGGGAGCCAGAGGTTTCCGGTCATCCCCGATCCACATAGGACGCTTGAGGGCACCCTGGGGCAGCAGGCACGTTGCTGCTGGCTGAGTAGGGATGTGGCATCTGCGGAGGGGCTGGGAGAAAGCTACGGACACCGTTGTGCTGGCAGGGGCCGGAGGAGCCGTGGGTGGACAGGGAGGAAGGAGCGTGGGAGAGGGAGCGTGGGTGTGCGCGGACAGTGGTGACAGCTTGCAGAACAGTCCGTGTCAGATCACAGTCCATAATGGCAGGGCGTCACAGTCGGAGACACAGAGTCCAGACGGGGTGGTGAAGCCGTGTGTCCCAGCAGAGCTTCAGAAGGCTCGGGGTGAAAGGCTAGAATGTGGAGTGCTTGCCTAACATGCACAAATGCCCGTGTTTAATCCCAACACCACACAAACGGGGCGTGGTGGCACATGCCAATATGCCCAGCACTCGGGAAGCAGAAGCAAGGAGGATCGAGAGTTCAAAGTCACTCCCAGCTACACAGCAAGTCTAAGGCTAGCCTGGGCTAAATGAGACGATAGATAGATAGATAGATAGATAGATAGATAGATACATACATACATACATACATACATACATAATATTACATACATATATATACATGCCATATGCATACACACATACATATATGCATACATACCATATGCATACACACATATATACATATATACATATACATACATACCATATGCATACACACATACATATATACATATATATACATACATACCATATGTATATATACATACATACATATATACATGCACGTATGCATACATGCATACCATATGCATACACATACATACATACATACATACATACATACATGCATGCATGCATCAGCTCCAAACAGGAAGGGTGGCTCAATCTTTTTCTCCCCATCTATCCTAGACAGCTATGGGTCCCTTGAGGGCAAGAGAGGAGGCTGGTCCTCAGAGGCAGCATCGAGAAGCAAAGCAAGGAGCTGGAGAGATGGCTCAAGGTATTAAGAGCACTGGCTGCTCTTGAAGAGGTCCTGGGTTCAATTCCCAGCACCCATAGGATGCTCACGGCCATGTAACTATAGTCCTATGGGATCTGATGTCCTCTCCTAGTCTGCAGACATACATGCATACAAAACACCCATAAACACAAATAAATAAATCCTAAACATAAAAATGGAAGAAGGAGGAGGAGGAGGAGGAGGAGGAGGAGGAAAAAGAAGAAGGAGGAGGAGGAGGAAGGGGCAGGGGAAGGAGAAGAAGAAGAAGAAGAAGAAGAAGAAGGAGGAGGAGGAGGAGGAGGAGGAGGAGGAGGAGGAGGAGGAGGAGGAGGAAGAAGAAGAAGAAGAAGAAGGAAGAAGAAGAAGAAGAAGAAGAAGAAGAAGAAGAAGAAGAAGAAGAAGAAGAAGAAGAAGAAGAAGAAGAAGAAGAAGAAGAAGAAGAAGAAGAAGAAGAAGAAGAAGAAAGAAGAGGAAGGAGAGACAAGCCTTCCTGCTGGCCATGTGCTGACCCTGGTCAAACCTGATGACTGCAGCCCTCTCCACGGACGAAGAGTCCATCCGCGCTGTGGCTGGACCAGGTCATGCTGACCGAGTTCATCACTGACAGTCGGCCGCATCCAGGAGCAGCGTCATCTGGCTCCCTGAGCTCCTCTCAGCCTCTTCATCAGTGACAAGGGGAGAGAAAAAAAAAAGCCTCACAGAAACCAATGACTCGGGGCTGGGTGGGGATGGCTCATTCAGGAAAACGCTCGCCTTGAGTTCAGTTCCCCTGGAACACATGTGAAAAAGGCAACAGGCTCAGTGGTTTGAGCTTGTAATCCTAGCACTGGGGCACAGAGACAGTCTAGAAGAATCATTGAGCTCAGGTTCATCGAGAGACGCTGCCTTCCAAAACGAGATGACAGACATCTGAGGAATGACAGCCAACGTCACCTCTGACTTTCATGTGCACGTGTGTACCAAAACATACACTTGAACACGTACACACGGGCAAAGAAATTAGCGACTCAGATGTCCATGGGAAGTGACACGTGAGAGCAGCAGAGACAGAAAAATCTAGGGGAAAGCCAGTCCCGCCATTCTCACCCACAGATGGTTTACTGAGCATTTACACAGTGCCAGGCTGTGTACTGTGTCTCGGGCCACAGAGGAGAAAGGAAGGACCTGGGGAAAACCCATATGAGGAACTTCCAAGGCAGGTAGAAGACAGAAAGAAGGGTCAGCAAGAATGTGGGGGGTAGGAGACCCTGAAACCCGGGAGCCTACCCAGCCAGGTTTCGTGTGCCATGTGTGTCCAGGCGCATCTGGAGGCCAGAGGGCAACCTCGGATGCTGTTCTTCAAGCACTGCGCACCTATTTTTGAGGCAGGGTCTCTCACGGGGGTGGGGCTTACCAAGCAGTTCTAGCCAGCTGGCCAGGAAGCCCCAGGAATCCCCCCCACCCTGTCTCTGCTTTCCCGGCACTGAACTTAGAAACGTACACATCCAAGCCTGGGGTTACATATATCGTCTAGTGCAGGGCTTGAACTCAGGTCCGCATGCATGCAAGGCAGGTCCTTTTCCAACCGAGCCGTCTCCCCAGCCCCTAGCCAGGTTTAGAAGCAGAATCAAGTCTGTGGCCTATTTTCACCTTTTAAAAACCACAGACATCCGACGCGTGGGCACCAGAGCCAAAGTTCTGGGAGAGACCGAGGTCCTGTGGGCGCTTCCCCTGACGTCAATACGGGTTTGTCTTCTGTGTCTGCGGCTTTGACAGGAGGTGGGGGGAACGCAGAGGAGGGAGCTGGGCTGAGAGGGTGGGCACAGAGCCAAGTGCCATCAGCCCATCTGACCTGGGATGCTCCTGTTTGGGGCGGTTCGGGAGCCCTGAGGGTAGCGCAGGTGTCAGGACGGAGGCTGGGAACATCTCAAGGCTTGCACAGAATGCACGAAATGACCCCTTGCCAGGTCCCACCTCCAAGCTCCAAAGCAGCGGTCCCTTAGCCGCTAAAGGACAGTAGGTGTCTCTGTGACTCTTCCAGGAAGGTCTGTCCATCTCCCCTCCCCCACACCTGCCTTCACTCAACTTTCTCCCAGTCACTGGCTCTTGTGTGGACCCCAACTGACCTCTGGTCTCTAACCCTCTTTTTTCTTTTTTTGGGGGGGGATGTTTGTTTTCTTTTTTTGAGACAGGGGTCTCGAGTAGCCTAGGCTGGCCTGGAACTTCCTACGTAGCTGAGGATAAACTTGGATTTCTGATTCTCTTGACTCCAATTCCAGAGCATAGGGTTACGGGCGGGTGTATCACCACGTCCGGTTTATACAATACTAGGGATGGATCTACTCGCAGAACAAACCCTGTGACAGTTGAGCCACATTCCCCAAGCCCCTAGTCCTTAAGCTGATCCAGCAACTATCCCAGGTTTCGGGGACACAGCCATCCCCAAACCCCGAGATTCTCAGATGGTGAAACGGAAGCCAGGAGAGAGTGCCAAGAAGAAACCTGGTCTGCTTCTCTAGGTATCGAACCCAGTCACATCCCCCACCTCTTGCCCCTTAAGCTTAGGAAGTCAGGGAGCAGTGGGTTGTGGGGTGAGGGTCAGTCACAGATGTGTGGGAGACCACAGGGACCCCGTTTCAGTATGTACCCACTCCATCAGCTCCTCACACTGAGTGCCTGTTGGGACACAGTCTGAGCCTTAACCCGTACCCACACATCCACTAGACTTAACTCACACATAACACTGGGCTGAGCACCAGCCCTGGGCACTAACCTCAGGCTGCGTCTGTCCTTGACTCTAGCCTGATCTTGACCCAGCCTGAGTCTTATAACTTGACATAGACTTTCTGGCCTTGACCAAGACTTAGTCTGAGCTTGACCACAGACAAAAGGCTAACATCCTGGGCTGAATCCTGACTCTAATTTACTTTTAAAACCCAAAACTAAACTCCAGGCATGGTCCCACGCTGAGCCCCAACCTAATCTGAGCCGTAATGCCAACCTCTAACTCTTGCCCCAGCTGTTTCTGATCTTAACCTTAGACTGAGCCTAGCTCTTGCCCTAGACGATCCTGAGCCCATTTAGAGACTGAATCCCAAATCTCCTCCCTGTCCCGCCCACAGCCATGCCCATAGCCCGCCCCGCCCACCAAAAAGATGGGTTGAGCCCAGAACCCAATCAAACGGCTCTAATTCCATTGTCAGACTAAACCCTGATCCTCATCCCAGCCCGAGACTGAATTTGACTCCAAGACAGGGCCTTGACCCAGCTCATGGAGACCAGGAAAGACCTGGAAGTTGTGCATGTAATCTGTAGGCAGGTAGCAAGCCTGGCGCCTCAGTGTGATCAGTAGGAGAGAACTTGGAGCCAGGCTTTGGCAGCTTGGTGGGTTTCTTTTTCTTCCACCTTATGAAGCCCCTAATACTAGATAGGAGAGAAAAAGGAATAGTAGATAGGAGAGAAAAAGGATAAAGGGGAAGAGAGGGGGATGTTATCATCAGGTTACTTCCTGCTGATCAGGGCCATTGAGTTCCTTGGAGCAAGTTTGACCTTCATCGTCGGGATATCTCATTTCTTCTTCTTTCTTCTTTGCTGCATGACTACTTCACAAACGGCAACCGACAGCAACCAATAACAGCCAACCAACAGCCTACAGCAACAACCAACAGCCCACACTGCCTCTAGGGGCCCTAGCATTTATCTAATCCCTGAAAAGTACCCAGAGTTCCAAACACCACACCATCACAGAAACCACCTGCCACTGGCAAAACCACACCTCAGCTAGAGGCAAATCGTAGTCAGCTGCCGAGGACAGGCCAAAGCCGCCCGCATCCCACACCTGGGATTAAAATAAAACTGTAAAACTTCTGGGTTGGGTTGTTTTTTAAGAAACCAAAAATTCTCACTCCAAGAATTTATTCTCACAAGTTGTCCTCTGACCTCCATGTGTGTGTTGTGACCATACACACACGTGCCTGTACAAATACAGAGAGAGAGAGAGAGAGAGAGAGAGAGAGAGAGAGAGAGACAGTGACACAGAGTCAGAGAGAGAGAGACAGACAGACAGACAGACAGACAGAGAGTGACACAGAGTCAGAGAGAGAGAGAGAGAGAGAGAGAGAGAGAGAGAGAGATAGAACAATAAATAACAATAATGTTAAGTTGGGCATAGTGGAACACATCTTTAATCCCAGCATTCAGGAGGTAGAGTCAGGTGAATCAACATGAGTTTGAGGCCAAACCTGGTCTGCATAGTGAGTTCCAGGACAGCCAGGGCTACATAGTGAGACCTGTCTCAAAATAAATTAATTAATTAATAAATAATAATAATAATTTTTAAAAAAAATTATAGGCCAGGTATGGTAGCATACACCTTTAATCTCAGACCTTGGGATTGTCAGAGATGGGCAGATTTCTGAGTTTGAAACTATCCTGGTCTACATGAGTTCCAAGGCAGCCAGGGCTGAATAGTGAGACAGTGCGTCCCTGTCTCAAAAGCAAACAAATAATAAGTGGTGGAGCGGAAGGGATGTTCTGTGTTTTGTAGCATGTGTTGCTCTTGCACAGGACCCACCTCAAGGACCAGCATCTACATGGAGTCTCACAACCATCCTGGATCCAGTTCCAGGGGATCTGACGCCCAATTCTGACCTCCACCAACACTGGCCACATAGAGATGTGCCAGGAAAATGTTCATGCTCCTGAAACGAAATAAATCATATTTAAAAGAATTTACTGGTTAAGTTTATGTGAAAGAAACACCCTGCTTGCTTAGCTACATATCCAATTTAAGGTTAGCCTAGGCTATGTGAGACCTTATCTCAAAGGGTAGGGGGCACTGACAATATGGGGGCAGAGGACACAAAGCCTGATCCCTTTGCTGTCAGGCGAGTGGATGTTCCTCAGAATGGTGGAACCACCCAGGTCCTAGGAGGGGGAGTCGGGTCACTAATAAATTGTGTGTCCCCAGCCAGGCCCGCCCCTCTCAGCCTGGAGGTTAGGAAGCTGGCTATGGACATGCCTACCTATATCAGCACTGGTAAGCTCAAGCAGGAGAATCAGAAGTTTGAGGTCAGTCTGAGCTCCATAGCAAGACCCTATTCAGCTACCAAATAAAAACCAGGTCTGAGGAGCTGGGATGCTCCCAGCCTTCCCGCTTCTGTTTTAGATGGCAGGGGAAGGGCCAGGCAGAGATGTCCTGGTGAGAGAAGGAACGGTCACATTCCCCCTACATCGGCTCTGTAGGCAAAGGGGACAGACTCAGGGCAGAGGGGAAGCCAACCCAAGAATGGACCAGGGAAAACCTAACGCCGAGTGAACACGCCCTCCATGAGAGCAGGGGCAGGGCTCTGCAGGTGCCTGGCTGATGAACCATTCATGGTCACGTAGAGGATGAGTCCCCATAGCATAGAAAACAAGGGACAAGGGGACTCCTGGTCCTCTCAAATACCCTCAAGGGTCCAGGGCCCCTGGGAGCCTCCTGCAGCCTCTCCATTCTTAAATATCACCCCCAGCCCCTGGTCCACACATCCTGCCTCACTGTGAGGATGTGTGCTCACAGCCCCTGAAATGATATCAGCCCGGAGGAAAGCAGTTGTCTAGGGGCCAGTGGCTGGGGATGGGCGCCGGAGGGGGAGCCGGGGAGAACTTGGGAAGACAGAACCCACATGTCCTAAGGCAGCCAGCCAGGCAGTACTGGCCTGGCCATTGTTCCCAGCCCCAGGGTCAGGTGCACTGGGCTCTGGCCCAATCCCAGCATGGCTCCAGACTTCCCGAGGCCTGCCTGCCTCCCATCTGTCCCAGACCTTCATGTCTGTCTGCACCCCACCCCACCCCACCCCACCCCACCCGCAGCCTGGATCAGGACAAAGACAACACTTAACCTCATTGGCTCCCAACCTGCTCTGTAAACCTGGTTCTGCCTCTTGCAGCCTGGCCCCTCATAACCTCACCGTCTATGCCTTTCCACAAGCCTTACTCTGTGCAGATTTCTCCAGCGGATCGGAGCTTCGGATTCAATGTGGACGCTAAAAGCTGAACACAGCTGACACCTGCTACTCTCCAAGTGTGGTCCCCAGGACCCCCAACACCAACGTCCCCTTAGATGCTTGCTTTAAAAGGCACTTTGGTGCTGACTGGGCACGGTGGCTCACATCTGGAATCCCTGCATTCAGGAGGCACAGGCTGGAGGCCAGCCTGAACTATATAGCTAGGCTGTGTCTCCAAGTTACAAAGCCTGGAGACGGGAAGGATGGCTTTGTGAAGGACTCATCAAAGCATGACACCGTGAGTTTGCATTCCCAGCACCCCCATGAAAAGTCGACTGTGACCTGGGGTGCCTGTAACCCAGAGACACGGGAGCTACTGGCCAGCCAGACTAGCCTAAACAATGGACTTCAGGTTCACTAAGAGACTCTGTCTCAAAAATGCGAGATAGCGGGCTGGTGAGGTGACTCAGCGGTTAAGAGCATATATTATTCTTGCAGAGGGTCCAAGTTGGCTCCCGGCATTACAGTTGAATGGCTCACGAGGGACCCTGCACCTCCGGCATCTTAGGGCACTGCTCTCATGTGCACCTACCCGACACATATAATTTAAAATAATGCTAATTCTGTTTTTAAGGTGGAAAGGCCAGCTGAGCAAGACCTTCAAGTGTCAATATCTGGGCTCCATAGAAGTATACAAAGGCAAATGGATCCACCCACACAGGTGACAGGTGCATGCGCGTGCACGCACACATGTATACACACACACACACACACACACACACACACACACACAAATGCAGGAGTAGGTGGAGGATGCAGGTCTATAAACGTACCTGGGAGGTTGAACCAGGATGACAGAAAGTTCATAGACAAACAGAGAAGAGGGGAAGAGAATGTAGGGGTTGGGAGGGGCAAGGAAGGGAAAGGAAATTATTTTTTAAAAAAATTAGAAATTGCATTATATTGAGGATATTGTCCTTTTAAAAAAATCTTTTTAAATGAAATGTAATTACATTATTGTGTTGGTGTACAGCCTGCCCTAGGCTCATATATGCGAACGCTTGGGCACCAGGGAGTAGAACTGTTTGAGAGGGACTGGGAGGTGTGAACTAGTGGGAATAGGTGTAACCTTTTTGGGAGAAAGTGTGACAGCCGGAGTGGGCCCTGAGATTTCAAAAGCCCACACCAGACCCAGCGTCCGCCCCTCTCTGACTGCTCCCTGTGTCTCGGGATGTAAAGCCCTCGGCTACCGCTCTAGCGCTATGCCTGTTGACGCTCCGCCACGACTGTTACGGACTAAGCCTCTGACACTGCAAGCGGGCCCCCCAGTTAAATGCCTTTTATCTGAATGAGTTGCCTTGGTCATGCTGTCAGCCCGTAGCAATGGGATATTAACTAAGACAAGTATTTCCCCACTCCCAGGCCCCTTCCCCAGTCACCTTTGCCCTCTCTCCAACTGATGGCCCCAGCCCCTTTTTCTTTATTTGCTGTTATATATTTATATATATATTATATATTATATAATATATATAATATAATATATATTATATAATATATATATATTATATATTATATATTTATGTTTATTTGCTGGGTAACGTTGTTTGTATGTATGTGATTTCAGGAATGAATACGTCGTCATCCAACTGGGTTGTGTGTGTTGTGTGTGTGTGTGGGGGGGTCCTTAAAACCTATTCCACTCCAGCTGGATCAAAATCCGTTTAATAGACTTTCAAGGGAACCTGAGACACACTCAGGTTCAAGTTTAGGGATTACTAACCTAAGTACAATCTGGTTGACCTCGCCAACACTGATAGAAATGTCAGGTCATTGAATGGTTATTGAGCAAGAGTGCGCACTTCAAGAGTGGCGCTGGAGAGGGTGACCTCGGTCTGTGATGCATGTGACATTCTAGCCGGAGGGTCTGGGCTTGGGTCCTAGCACTCACTTTATTTTTGTTGTTGTTTAGGGTTCTTGTTGTTGTTGTTGTTGTTGTTGTTATGAATTTTTGGTTTGTCAAGCTATAGTTTCTCTGTGTAGCCCTGGCTGTCCTGGAACTCACTCTGATAGACCAGGCTGGCCTCGAACTCAGAGATCTGCCTGCCTTTACCTCCTGAGTGCTGGGATTAAAGGTGTGCGCCACCACATGGAGGCTTGTTGGTTGTTGTTGCTGCTGCTGCTGCTGCTGCTGCTGCTGTTGTTGTTGTTTTAAAAGCTGTGAATGTATAATCTCAGCACTAGAGAGGTATAGGCAGATGGATCGCTGAGGGCTTTGCAGACTTAATCAACCTCTTTGGTGAACTCCAGGCCAGTGAGAGGCCCTGCCTCAAAAAAACAAGGTGGATATCACCTAAGAAATGATACCCCCAAGATTTTCTCCTAATCACTTCTGATTTTTGTGTACACACACACACACACACACACACACACACACACACATGGGTGGGGAGGACTACTGTCTCAGGCTCCAGTCGGATGGTTCCTACATACCCAGTTGGTGCTAAGGTGTAAGGGAGGACTGAGAAGGAAGATTCTTTGGAGTCCTACATGAGGCAGGAGGGTCTCTAAGTGCACAGGGAAGACCCCTGCCAAGGAAGAACAGACAAGAGGGGTTTGAGTGAAAAGCTGACTCTGTCAGTTGAACTGGGATACCCGCTTGGATGGCAGTCCTGTGGGCACCGAACTAACGTGTCTATCAGTCCTCTGTGGAAGCTAGGCATGATGGGGCGTGGCCAGAATACCAGCAGGAAGGTCAGACAGTTCAAGGCCAGCCTAAGCTGCATTTTGAAACCCTGTCTCCAAAATAAAAACAAGCAAGCAAAAACCCCTTTCAATAGAAACCTCCCTTAATGAAACCCAAATTGGGACCCAATGTCTCTAACTTGAGAGCGGGGTTCAAGGACACCAGACATAGTAGGATGTGAAAAACTGCCCCTCCCTGGGGGATTCTGGGCAGGGGCTCTACCACTGAGCCACGCCCCCAGCCCCTCCCTGGGGGATTCTGGGCAGGGGCTCTACCACTGAGCCACGCCCCCAGCCCCTCCCTGGGGGATTCTGGGCAGGGGCTCTACCACTGAGCCACGCCCCCAGCCCCTCCCTGGGGGATTCTAGGCAGGGGCTCTACCACTGAGCCACGCCCCCAGCCCCTCCCTGGGGGATTCTAGGCAGGGGCTCTGCCACTGATCTATAGCCCCAGCCACTTTTCCAACTCTTTTTTGAGACAAGGTCTTGAGTTGTCCAAGACAACCTTGAACTCTGTCTACAACCCAGCTGATCTCAGACCTGTCATACTAATGCCTCCGCTTCCCTCAGGGCTGGGATGAGAAACCTGTGCCACCAGCCCCAGCCTGTGAATGTTCTGCATTCCATTAACTCATCCCACAGTCTCTCCTTGGCACCT